>VZRW01006586.1:188721-202320 GCA_013398125.1 Aegotheles bennettii
TCCCTCTGGATGGCATCCTGTCCTTCAGATGTGTCAGCTGCACCACTCAGCTTGGTGTCATCTGCAAACTTGCTGAGAGTGCACTTGAGCCCACTGTCTGTGTCATTAATGAAAAGGTTGAACAGTACCAGTCCCAGTATGGAGCCCTGGCAGACACCACTTGTTACTGGTGTCCATTGAGACACAGAGCCATTGATCACCACTCTCTGGATGCGACCACCATCCAACCAGTTCCTCACTCACTAAACAGTCCACCCATCTAATCCGTATCTCTCTAGTTTAGAGAGAAGGATGTTGTGGGGGACTGTGTCAAAGGCCTTACAGAAGTCCAGATAGATGACAGCTGTAGCCCACCCTTTGTCCACGGATATAGTATGGAAAGCGTCCTTAAAGCTCTGCCAGCTCTGTTTTGCCCCCTTGTCCCTGAGGGCAGTTTCCCAGGGGGTCCTGTTGACTAATTCCTTGAAGAGCTGGAAGTCTGCTTTCCTAAAATTCAGGGTCCTGACTTCTGGCCTGACGCACACCCCTCAGGACCGTGAACTCCACCAGTGCATGGTCACTGCAGCCCAGGCTGCCTCCTATCTTGACGTCACCAATTAACTCACTTGTGTTGGTGAGGTCCAGTAGATCTCTGGTCCTTGCATCTTTTGGGTTCTATAATTTTATGGGTGTATGCTGCCTTGGCCTTCAAAGCTTGAAAGACTCAACTCCTGCAAGTCTTGAACTGATGTGTATGTGAAACCTGCCAGAAGTTGACTATTTCAAATAAAGAAGCAGAGAATGGTGAACACACGTCTGATACAGATGAAGCTGTGGTGTCCTTTGTTATGTCTACTTGCCCCTGTAATCTGTGTAGGTGTTAATAGTAGCCTTACAGAATATTTTGTGCCAGCCATCTGCATCAAGATGCAGCATGTAACCCTATGGAACCTCTCAGATACAGGCTTTTAGTGACTTCATTTCTGGCTTACAGCCAACATTTTGTCTGCCAAAGTGTATTTTCTGGAGTATGCCTTCTCATTTTAAATAATGTTTCATTTTGCCTTTTTCCAAGGAATTTTTTTGGGTTGATGAATGGTGTGCATATGCTCTAGGTTGCCAATAAAATCCTGAAACAGAACTGTAATAGTCGTAGCCTTTCATGTCACCTGAAAAGATTTAACATATTAGCTACTGCTTCAAGCTTCTTCTTAACAACTTTTCTCATTTTATGTTGTTCTCCTTTTTAAAAATTATGCATGTTTTTTCAGATAGAAAAAATTAGGCCTAAACCAGGGAAGTTGGCAGCTCCACTGGAAGTGACTACTCGAGAGGAATGGTGAATGGACAGGAGGAAGGGAACAAAGAGGTCTCGTTGTGTAAGCTTGGGCCCTCTGGGGCAGGGTTGACCTTTATGGTGAGGAATAGGAGGCCAAGGAACTTGCTTTTTAAACCAGGTCTGCTGAGCAGGACACTCATGGGGAATTTGGTAGACATTAAAAGAACTGCCATCCCTTCTTGCACAACCTGTGTAAGTCAACCTTGTTTCCCACTCCCTGGAATACGGCAGACCAAATCCTGATCTCAGTGTTTAAAAACAGTCTTTCTAGATTTATGCTACAAATAAATTTAGGGATGCAAAGAAAGCTTCATTTAATTTCTCTGTTCAAACTCATGTTGTAGGCACATTTCTGCACATGAAAACACAATTTTATCAATATATGCTAAATTTAGCATCATTCTTCCTATGCTGACTTCTCTACTGCAGAGAAGGGATCCAGTCTTGCTTTCTACACTGGAATATAAATTTAATCAGCTGCCTAGGAGACTTTTATTCTAGGACGTTAGAAAGTGATTTAGTTTTGCTCATGGACAAAATGGCAGCGACGAAAATTAATGTATTAAGTAACAGTTGAATTTGAAGGTCTTTACCATAGACTGTTGATCTTTTTCATTCTTATGCTCCTCTGACAATAACTCATTTAGGAGACTGTTCAGAGTAAAAAATTAATACATCTCAGTTAATTCAATTAATACATGCATATTTATCTTCATTAAGATGAAAGCATTCATATTGAAAGGAGCAGTGACCTGCAGTATATTATTGGAGCTTCTTCCAGGGAAGCATTAAGTAACCTTGCTAACTTCTGTAATGTTCCTCTAAGGACAGAATTAAATGCAAGGGAGTGCTGTGTGGGGGGCTGCATTGTTTTAATGCAAATGTTATAATGAACTCAAAAATGAGATAAATACGAGGAGATCTGCCAGGGCCTTTTACCAGTAGTAACTGGTAAAGATTATTTTGGTATATTAATACGACTTGCTTAGCTCAATCCTGACAGTATTTAAATATGCTGGACTTGTATAGCAATGTAACGCACTTGTTTTCTTTTTGGAGAAAAAGCAGCTTTATAGGCTAAAATATGAAAATAATTCTGACTGATAAAAATAGTATTCATCCACAGGGAAAAAATCATCACTAGGAGAAAGCAGCAATAGTGACAGCCCCCAGTTTAAGTGTCACTGCTCTCAGCAGCTTGATCTAACATCATCTACCTGTTCATTACAGCAGCACTGGTAGAGAGATAAGATGGGCGAGGTTTTAGTTCACTGCTTTCTGTTCTGGTGTTCATGTTGTCCCATGTATGTACTCATTCAGACTTCAGGATGCCTATAAAATTCATGCAGTCTTGCAACAGGCATAATGGATGAAACACAGATATTTTTATTCTTCTTGAAATCATCAGTGGAAGGTTGGATGGGAGAGCTGAAAGCTGCACTGAGTGGCACGTCTTATCTGCAGTGCAGGTAAAGGCAAACAAAGCACCACGACTGCTCAGGTTTTCCTTCTCCCTCAATACCACTGGAGTATCCTGGAAGCACCCACAGAAATGCTCCAGTAGGAAAGTTCAAACAGATGCCTGGTATAGGTCTGATCCTGCCCTCAGGGTCATTCTGCAGAGCAACACAGACAATATTTGTGATCTGTTTTTCTCACTGTGAAGGTATTGGAAATGGAGAGATTGGTGGCTTGAAGGGTTTTAATTTGAATGTGACTAATTAATCTCCAACATTGGTTCAGGATTTTCTGGTCCACATAGTTATCACCGGTCTACTCCCTAACACATATGAATTCAAATCGCTGCATCTTGGCAATGTATTTTGGGGGATTTGAGCATACAGATTTGGAGACTAGAGAGGATTTTGGTTATGCTTCAAGAAGGAAGAAAGATAGACTGGCATCTTTACAAAAAATTAACAGTGGTGGATTTATGGTTTTGCTAAAATTGTGTTAAGGCCCCAGAAGCTTCGCACAAGTGTCAATATGCAAATAAACTGGCTTTTCTAGTTTTTATTACCTTCAAATAGTTCTATGATTCTACGAAGACTTCTTTTGAAATTAAAGGTATTGAAAACTGCAATATTTTAAGGTGAATTTGCATATGTAGATTGCTGACTGAAAGTTCTGTTTTATAAAATGTTCCATGAAAATTGTGGTTAAGGGGGAGATAAAGAAGAGCATTTTGAGTTTACTGCTGATCTTCAATTAACCTGCAAAAATCAAGAGTACCTTGTACATAGTGTAGTCTATTGAAACTGATACAGTAACTAAAACCATCAGGGGTAGGGAAAAACAGCAAACTTTATCTGCCCTGAATAAGACAGCCTGCTATAATTGTAAGTTCTGGTGACCATCCTTATTATCTGGTGATTGTACTGTTATTATTCACAGAGGTAATGTTTTGAGACCTGCTCGCCGGACATCCAGATTTGAATTGAACAGTCAAGACTACAGGACCATCAGCTATCTAGACTGAAAGTGCATGGGGCCTGAAAATAACCTGTTATGCTCAAACTCAGATCAGTGGCAACACAGCTTGCAATCAGCAGAATATTGGGTTCCCAGTTCTTGACAGGAGTCAAACTCTCTCAATAATATTTAAAAAAAATGGAAGGGTTTAGAATTAGTGTTGCATGGACCTGGTTCTGGACAAAGGTAAAAGATTTGCTTTGGGAATGAGCTACCTTTGAAAGCTAAAATACGTTCTTCCCCAAATCAGCATAAACTTGTGTTTCAGTATGTCATGCATAGAATTTCACTAAGGGCATAGTATCCTGTTTGGTGCATAATCAAGCTAGTTTATAAGCACAGAAATGTGTGTATTCTTAATTACTATGGGAAAACGTTGTAAATAATTTATTGAAAAATGTTCTTGAGACTGAGAGAAAAGATACAGATGATTTCTATGACCAGAATAGTCCTTAAATTTACAAATTATTGCTTATGAAATTTAAGAACAAGCATTTGAGACAAAGTGAATAAGAGCGATGTTTTTCCACACACAGCATATAAAACACTCTTCAGCATTTTTTGAAATTTATGAACACTAGGGCAAATTGTAAAGATTACATATCACTGTTATGTATTTTTTTACATTGGTGTTCATTTTTACTTTACTTCTTTGTTACAAGTGCCCATAATTACTATAATAAAATCTAGTTTACTTGCTTGTAAGCATAGTTTACTATCCTTAGATGTTTGGAGTAATTTTGAAATCATCATTACCGCTCTTTGTGTGCTGAACTAGTTACAACAGTTTATCAACTTTCACATAAAGCCATGTTTTGAACATTAAAAGTTTTCTGATCTGCAAAACTAGATAAAACTAAATGAGACTAATAAAATATGTACAGTACTTAGCAAGGAAAGTAATAAAACCCAGTTTTTTAATATCAAGAGTTACCCCACAAAGACTTTCTTAAAGTCAAAGATTTTGATGAAGTGATGCGGTGTCTCTGAAGTAGGAAACCTGAAGGGCAAGAAAAAAGAATTGACTCCAAGACTTCATCCATTTAGAGTAAGCTGATTAGAGCCTCAGTCCAGCAGGTACATACTTAGATTTCAGTATTCAAGTAATCTCTTTGAGATCCACTTTCACCTGATGAAAGTCTTGCCACACACTCAGCTGCAGAAAGGTACTTCTACTAGGTATTTTTATTATCATTTTTTAAGCCTACTATAACATTTAGAGAATTCTGGAATGGAAATCAGTCAGAGAAATATAAAATAATTAATTCTCTTAGTAACAAGGAGCCCTCTTCCATGCTGGTCTTCAGTTAAACAGAAGAGATCCACTGATCAAGATTTTATAGAAGGCTAAAAGGTTTTTTATTTTAATTAGGGGTACTATTCCTTCACAGCTAAGTTGTCCATGGCTTTCTCTAACATCATTCAGGTATGACATTCATAGGGCTGAATCACAGTTTAAAGGTGGGGTTTTTTTCTTGCCAAGAAAAATCAGAACCAGTTTAGTTATTTGAGACTGAAAGTCCAAAAAGCACAATAAAGCTTCTAGGAATAATTATGCCTTAATCTTTTGAAATCTAAAATCGCGCGCGCGTGTGTGTGTGTGTGTGTGTGTGTGTGTGTAAACTTAATATTCAAACCCAACTTTGAAGAAAATCCAGTAACTCTAATGTTTATGACAGTGCAGTTTGTTTTTAAAACTCCCTCACTTCTTATAAAGTACTTTAGGGAGTATATCTGTGGAATTTCAAGTGCCAGCTTTCTGCTTATAAG
Source organism: Aegotheles bennettii (assembly GCA_013398125.1). NCBI lineage: Eukaryota > Metazoa > Chordata > Aves > Caprimulgiformes > Aegothelidae > Aegotheles > Aegotheles bennettii. The sequence continues at coordinate 194,282 of VZRW01006586.1, forward strand.
ATTTTAAATCTGTAAGTATCGTGCATATGCAATATTGAGGATAGCATTTCATTGACTAAAACCAGATCACTATTTCACAGATCTCCTATACTAAATAAACCCCATGTCTATGAAAAGCTGTCTTCCCATATGCTGTGCAGCTGGCTTCTGCACTGTTTGCTACAGAAGCTTTTTGATGCCAGATTACACTCTTACTTAATGACTACCTAGAGAGGTTCTTGGGAAATTAGCTGGGGTAAAAATGATGTATAGTAGCTTCACATATTTATATTATAAATTATATCAACTCTCATAAAGACATTTTAAATCTCCAACACTTGGTTTAACTCAGGGCAAAACCATTTGCCTTTCAGAAGCTTTTTTCTGAGCCAGAGCTTCTGCTGCAGCACAAATGGGACCATCATAGAAGCAAGTAGCTCTCAGTTTGGCATCCACCCAAAATAGAGAGCAAGGCCAAGTAGATATTGAGAAGTAAGGGACTGATTCTACTCCATGTAGCTGTCATAGAGTGTGTACCCTGGAGAGAAGTCAAATTTGCTGGAGCAGGAATTATAATACAAATAGGCTCAGATCAGCTCCTGCAGAAATAGTGGAAAAAGCCTTGATTCCAAAAGATAAATCTCTACAATACCTTAAGCATTGCAAAAGACATTCAGGGCCACATATAACCCATATATGTATGAGGGAAAATTACTAACTGTGCTTGCCTGGGTGGAAAGCCACTTTAATAAAACAGAAATTTATATTATTGCTCTACACTATGTAAACACACAGATTTCCAGTTTACATTATCACCTACTTGACGTGCGCAGGAATCCGATACTCATACTCTAAAATAAAATCCTTGCAGTAAAAAGACTATGGCACAACACTTAGTTGATTTTTGAGAAATCTAGAACATCTAAACCTAGTAAAAGATGTGCTTCATATTTGGGGAAAGAATATACAGTTTGTCATCATCTGGTAGACATGCAAAGTATGGAAACTAATGCAAGATCTATACGTAGCTGTTTTTAATTGAAAGAGTATTTTAATTCTTCATGCAATAAATTAATATTTACTTGATAATAACACATAATTCAGCTACTCATCTTTCATCTGACATCACTCAGGGATGAAGGTGTCTGATTCAAAAATAGAGCCCACCACTCAAACTCAATTTTCATCTCTGTTGTGGTTTGAGGGGACAGATAAATTTTACGGTTTTGCTGCAAGGAGCCAAATAGGGGTGTGTGGAGTTTAGGACCCTTTGTGAAAAGGGGTCTGGGGTATCGGTATTCCCTCCCACTTCCTGCCAAACTCTATAAAGCCAGGAGAACAGAAAATTCCTGCCCTCTTTTTTTTTCTGCTTCTCCTTCTCATCACCACGTGGAGCCAGGAGGGAGGAAGGGCCCTGCCTTTGTTACCAGCTCGCCACGTGCTCTTCAGAATCCGACTTCATCGGGGGCTGGGAAGAGTTTTGGACCCCCTTTTCCTCCATCAGCTTTGCCGTGGGGGACTTTCCAGAGCTTGTATCGGTCATTGGAGTCGGGTTGTATATATTTGTACATATTTTCTTCTTTTCCCACTTATTACTCCCCCTCCCTGTTTCATTAAATCTGTTACAGTTTTAACTTCCAACCGTTAAGTCGCTATTATTTATTCTCCTTCTATTTCCCCGAGGGGGTGGAGGGGAGTAACAAAAAAGTAAACTCTGTCTCTCTGGGCTGTGGCTCGCCCTGGCTATTTGAACCAAGACAATCTCAAAACAATTTCAGAATTCCTTACAGGAATATCATGCACTTCTCATTGTGTTTGCTTTGTAAATTACCTTCCATTTATTTTCATTTTCAATTATGAAGAATGAAGCAAACTATACTACTGCCTATTTTTGATCCTAGTCCTCAGTTACTTCAGTTACTCCATAAATATTTAGTTAAATTGGATATTTCTTGTTGATTGTTTGTAAATATTTTGGTGTCATTCAAAGAGTTTCACAATAGCTAAGAGAGTCGAAATTAGTGTGCAGGTGCATCCCTTCAGTAGTGGAAAAAGAAAACTCAATTTCAACAGGAATACATTGTGGTATTTACTTCCATGCTAAGCTTCCCCTTGGAGAAAGAAAAATCTAATTCTGAATTGCAGCTGAGAGCACTTGCTTAGCCTTGTCAGCTCAAGTGTTTAGGGAAAAAAAACAATTAATTTATACTAAAAAGGATATTAAGATGCTTATTTTCAACTACTACTTATTGTCAACAACTTCTTTTATGAAAGTATGATGGCTGAAAAAGAGGGGGTTTTTTAAATAAAACTGATGCCATCAATGGACTACCAATACCTTCAATTATGAGCTGATTCAATTTATTTTTTAATAATAGGGTTTGCAGCTGATTATACATTTGTACCTGTGCATAAATCCAAATTCACTTCTATGCATATGTCTTAGCATTTCTACAGTGTGCTATGTAGCATAGTTCTGTCTTTCACAGTAGCAGGTAGGAAATCCATTAAAGAAAAGAGTGTTATGCCAAACACCAAGTAATTTTAAAATCCATTTATAAACAATTACTTTAAATATTTTATGTTATGTTCTGTTGAAAACATTTTATTCTGTCATGCCATTTTGATAAAAATAAAATAGAGGGGAAAAAGCCATATGCAAAAAAGATGCATGTTTACTCAGGAGAGATGATTATTTCTGCAGCTCCAATTATTTCCATATTGAGAAAAATGAAATGGGTTTGACATGGCTGAAGAGAAGAATATTAACTTCTGTTGGAATTTCTGCAGCTTTGGTATTCTATTCCTCCTCAGCGGTCATAGTGGTGAAGCTGGCTTCAGATACTAGTCCTGGACCAGAAGATCCAGACTTAGCCAAGACATCATTTTTTCCTAGAGAAGGAACAAATAAACTATCCTATCAGCACTGTTTTCGATACAGAGCTGATACAGAATACCACTGACAAACCCCTTTGACTGACACCTGGCACTTCAAAGAATTAATAGTTCTAATAGTGTAGAGCTAATTTAGAGTATGGGCAACATGGTTATTTTTTGTCTGGCAGGATGCCAGAGTAGCTAGTGAGACTGAACATCCTTCTCTTTTACAGATGTTTTCAGATCTTCAGTTCAGTCTCTATCACCAAGAGAAAACTATTTTTTACAATGTTGTTATAAGTTCTTTCTGATACCAGTTTCATGTTATGATCACAAAACAAGTGTATAGAACAGGTCCAGGGGGCTAATTACATAATACTATTTTAATCGAGATTTGACATCTTAACAAGTGAGAAATCCCTACAATAATTTTAAATCACTTGTTCACCAAGTATTACTACTGTTATGAGCTAAAGAATGATTCGTGTCAATTAAATTGGCAGTTAGATCAAGCCTGTAACTGTGGAAAAGACTGTTATGACTTGAGGCCGGCAAGAGGAGAATTGTGAGCTAACAGAATGTAAACAGAGCTAGACATATATGTTCTGCAGTTACAGAAACTGACACGGCACACTGAAATTTATGTAAGGGAATTAGGAGTTAAGGAATGGGTTAAAGAATGATTTATGAAGAGCTGCTCGTTAATCAATCCATACTGCTCGCCTGAAATTTATTCTACTGATAAAGGGGAGAAACCATAATATTATGCCAGCTTTGTGATCGGACTGTGGCTAAGAAACTAGTGAGCATGCTCAGCCCAAAAGAGGTGAAAAGTGCAAGAACGAGGAAGACTCTGACTTCATCCCTGGAGACCCCGGCCCACGACCACCAGGAAGCACTGCGCAGGCGTAATAACATGAAAAATAACTTTTAACTCATTATAATACGAAGCGGGGATAGGTCATGAATATGTACAGGCGTGTTAGGTAATGCACTGAATATGTAACATGTAACCACATATATACTGAGTAAAGTGTTGATGAAGGTGTGCGTATTGGGGGAGCGATGACTCCCTGCGCACCCAGCGCTGTTTGCTTGCTTTCTATTGCCTAATAAACCTGATTAATTGCTGTATGCCTCGAAGTAGTTTATAACACTACCTCACTATTATATGATGAAGCAAAGATTTCTCTTTTCTTGGATCCTTTCATTCTCTCTGAGGTATTTTCTGTACTTCCCAAACACTTCAGGTCTGAGCAGTACCTCTGTACAGCAGTATGTCTGTCATCCCTTTTCACTCTTGCATGCATATATTAAAAAAAATAAATCACAGTGGTAATGAACCAATCTCCCATTGTTTTCCTTTAAAATCTTTAATATTTATTTTCTTTCTAAGCTATTTTTCTCCTCTGCAACATTTCTACTGTAGCGCCACTGTCTCCATTTGAAAACTAACATATTTCACATAAGTACTACAAATGTAAACTTAAAATTCATGGACCAACCTTAAAGAAATGCATCCAAAGTTATATCCCAAATCACTCGAGAAATTATACTTGTAATGTTTTCCGGTAAAATGACTGCTAGAAAGCAGAATTACATATCAGCCATAGAAATAATTGATATATGTCTATGTTCATCCATTTTAGCATAACTTACTCCTTGCAGTTCTTTTTTAAGGCAATAAATGTGTCTAAGAATGAAAGCAATTTCATGCTTTACTATATGCAAAATTCATTTAATGGCTTTTACTTCCCCATGCCACTTGCAGGGGAAAGCCAGAGTTTCACACGGAAGGCCAGGTGTCAGAGCAAACCCCTTTTTGGCTGATGCCAATTCCACTCTCTAATAGCTCTTACAATGTCTTGTGGAATCTTAATATTAGACATGAAGTCAATAGACCATGTCAGCTAAAAATCCCTTTATTCAACCAAAAGACAATCTACTTCAAGTATGTTTCTGCTAAGTAGGTACAACACAAGGTAATCATCCTCCGGCAGGATTGTAATTCTAAGCATTCCTAATGTGATTCAGGTTAGGAGGGACCTCAGGGGGTCTCTAGTCCAATCTCCTGGCCCAAAGAGGCTCAGCTGTGATGCCAGGCTTTGCCTGGTCAGGGCTGGAAGGCCTCCAGTGATGGAGGCAGCACAACTTCTCCAGACAGCCTGCTGCTACGCTGCCCGAGTGTCCTCGTGGAGAAAGTTTTTCGTTACACCCAGTTTGAACCTCTCTTGCTTCAATTTAGGCCACTGTCATAAATCCTTATGCCATGCACCACTACAACGCTCCATCCTCTTGATAACCCCTTTGTAGGCATTAGCATGTTGCTGTTAGCCTTCTCTTCTCAAGGCTGAACACACTCTAACAACGCATTCACAAATCCATTCTGACTAGCTTCAAAAGAAAGCATTAGCTACAGGCACCAGCTTGCATGATTTATGGGTTTTATTTTGGTTTTATTAAAGGGTTATCTGACATGTCCCTCTCTCTGGTTCCTTGCTTTTGTTAGGACCAGTTGAACCCCACTTTCGCCAAGTAGATACTAGATGAACCAGCAGTATAGGTGGTATTTATCCTACAGCCTCTAGCACATCTAGTACTACCTGACTCATCTTCCTAAGTGATAAACATTTCTTTTTCCTAGCAAAGGACAATATCCAAAACAGCAGACTGTATACAGGGTGTTTCAAAAAGATGGACCCAATTTCAATGACAAGATGCTTTGAAATTGAGTCCAGATTTTTGAAACACCCTGTATTCTTAATAATTTAACAAAACACTTGATACTTTTCTGTGCTTTTGCTTCTCTTAATATAAGAATTAAGGTGATTCTATTGCCAGGGTTTGAGGAACAAGAGAAGGAGAAGAGCAAAGAGGAAAAGATGGATTTCTTTAAACTAAATCAAGTTTTATGGAAAGCTTTTTTCCTTTAAGTCGATCTGTGTGGAAGGTAGAAGGATGACAGGAAGAGTTTTCTTTGAGACAGATTTATGTGTAACACAAAAGAGTTTTATATAACAAAAAGAAGTGCTTCCCTTCCAGATGTGCAGGATGATACCAAAGTGAAGCTGACCAGGACAGCAGAAATGCTTTCATATAAAATCATCACATAAGATGAAAGATACCTCTTTCTGTATAGATCCTGCTTCATAGCTCTTTGTAATGTTTGCTAGACAGCCCAGAATCTACAAGATTAAACCAGGCCTTTAAATTAAGGTTTCCAACATACAACATTTCCCATCATGAAAATACTGTCTTAAACAATCCTTCACAACAGAGGTACCAGGAAAGTCACCTGCTTTGCTCTCTCTTGGTAACAGAAAGTACAGGGCAGAACTAAAAGGGGCTCCTCTCCACAGGCTCACCTGTGTACAGCCATGAAGCAAGTCAGCTGTGTTCGGGGTTACACCAAGGACATGTCTCAGCTGCTCACAAGGCTGGGGGGATAGCAGTGTTACCACTACAGACAGAATCCCAAGCAGAAAGTATTTTTTTGGGTTGCCTCGAATGGTATCAGAAATGGTGTTTTTCTAACATATTAAGTACTGTATTGATACACTACAAAAACGGTTACAGCCTGGCGTAAACTTTCTCCATTCTTTTTGTAAGGTTTTGGTGGAGGAAATTCACAATAGAAATATTAACACGAAGTGGCTGAGATCTCTCTGATAACATTGGCTGAGGCACCATGTCAGCCTCGCATTCCTGATTCCCATACAAGCAAGAATTCATTCATTTAGGGATGTGAAGGAACTGTTGTTTACTAATGAACCGTCCACTGCAAACACTTGCAGTGATAAAAACTACTCAAGTTTTTTCAGGATAATATTAAAATATTTTTTAAAAGTCACTATGTTATTTGGCTGCCTCTTGCTGCTGTAAAACTTTGTATTTACCACTTTCAAATTTCAGTCTTTCTTTGACTTGTCAGAGAATTTTTAATGCTGCTCTGTGGTGAATATATAGGATGAAACTAGGTCACTTCGGTAACCTGGGGCTGTCTTTGCTCTGTCTCAGTGAACATTGTTGGGCCGTGGTGAATGAATTATTTCTTTCCTTGACTGACAATAGAAGGAATTATTTTAGGAAATTTTATGCCCATTTTGGGCTGGTTATATATTAATCTGTCATCCATTAAGATTTTGGAGACAGGAGCAGAATTCAGTTGGTGTTCACAGTAAAGACTACCTTGGAGAGTCTCAGAAAAATCAGTCTTTGCTCTAGTTCTGCTCAGTGTCTACTTTTGTATTATTTTTATGTGCACAAGTAGACAGATATGGAGGTAACCCTTGGGCCTATCTACCCTACCACAAACAGCTATATGGCTGCCATCAAGAGGGCAGAAGTATGGGAATGGAGTACGTTTTTAGCCAAAATGAGCTCTTTGTGCATGACACCCATGAATAACTTTATATTTGTGTAGAAGTGATGGTACCCTGGGTTACCGAACTGACTTCACCTGGAAAATAATTTTATGGTGTCCTGCGGGACTGCAGCATTGTGTTGTACCTGGAGCCAGCAGTTTGGGAAATGGCCTGAAACACACATCCATGGCAGTGACTGCTACGAGCGAACGTACCCTCTCTGTTCCTGACACTGGCTTCCTTTATGAAGGCACACCCCTGGGTTCCAGTCCTTATTTTCAAGGTGCCTATCATAAGGTGCTTGTGACCGTGAAAGTTCTCAGCCAGACTTAAAATAAACCCTCAAGAGAAATCTCCTAGCGCCAGGGCAAGCCCTCAGGCTCTCTCCCGCGTTGGGAGTGTTGGAGCAGGTTTTCCTCGGGACAGGCCATCCCACAGGCCCGCGGTACCGTGACCAACCCTCCCGAGGGAGCCCCCGCACGGCACCGCACGGGGTTCGGTCCCCGGGGGAGGCTCAGCAGCACCAGATCCCGCCCAGGCTGAAGGCTCCACCGCACCAGGCACAACCCCACACCATTTCAAANTTCAAACCCGCCCTTTCTTGTGAGCCCTCGGGTTCTCAGTGGCCTTTGCTTCCTCCCTGTCCCTCCCTGCGGGGGGGTTCCACGGGAGGCTCTGCGAGCAGGCGTTCCCGGTGCCGAGGGCAGCCGGCCGGGCCCTCGCTGCCGCCCCAGGCCCTCTCCCGGCACTACAGCGACGCAGCAAGGCAGCCGCCCCGCCGGGCCGAAGCGGCAGGGGAATCCCCGGGGTGCCCGCCCC
>VZRW01006588.1:4908-20240 GCA_013398125.1 Aegotheles bennettii
CCCCCGTTCACTTCAAATGCTTTAAATGGTTTGATGGAATTTCTCATAGGGGATTTCTCATAGGGCATAAATTCAGTCTCTGCAAGAGCAGCATGAGCAGGCCTGTGTCATAAGTGGAGACAAGCCAGGAGCTATGGGTGACCCAGCACAGGTCACGCCCTCATCAAAAGAATCACTGAATCACAGAATCACTCTGGTTGGAAAAGACCTTCAAGATCATTGAGTCCAACCATCAACCCAGGAATGCCAAGTCCATCACTAAACCATGTCGCCAAGGGCCACATCCAAACATTCTTTGAATACCTCCAGAGACGATGACTCCACCACTTCCCTGGGCAGCCTGTTCCAATGCCTGACCACCCTTTCCATAAAAAAACTTCTCCTAATATCCAGCCTGAAGGTGCAGGGTGCAGTCCTGCAGGGTCTGAACATTGGGCAGAGACAGGTGGGCCAGGTGATGAATCCCATCAACAGCCTCAGACAAAGCAAAGTAATTGGCTAGTTCAAAAGTCCATCCAACAGCCAAGGACAAGAGGTAGGAGTGGAGACAGGACTACAACATGGGTCTATCTAGAAGGCAAGGTCAAAGCTAGACATGACCACAGCATAACTCAGGCAAGGACCAGGTGCTGAGCCCTGAGCTGAAACAGGGCTCTTGGGCAGAGGGTAGAAGCTGGTGATGGCCCAAAAGACCCTGACAGCCATAGGCTTCAGGGGAAAGCTCAGTCCTGACCCCATGAAAATGAAAGAAAATGCTGCCATTGACTTCCACAAGGCCAGGATCTACCCAGTACCTTTCTTTTCCAGCACCTGTGACATGCACCTCAAATGTCCTTGGGTCACATATCAAAATAGATAAGAGTGATAAAAGTTAACCAAAGCCATGCAACACTCAAAGCACTGCCTGTCACAGCTGTGGAGGATATCAGCACTGCACCAACCCTAACAAAATAAAAATTGCTATTGTGGTTCTGGCCAGCACTGGAAGGTTTTGAAGCTTTTTTCTGAGGCTCATTGCCGACAGTGCCACGGGAGCACGAACACACTGCCATTTCATTTCAAAGCTAATATTGAGATGTAGTGAAAATCTGCATTTATACAGAGCTACAAAGGCCAAAGAAAAGATTCCTCTTTCGGCAAGTTTTGGATCAAGTAGCGTATGCATCATTTCCATGTTGCCCTCTGCTGGGTAACCCACAACCAGAGCAAAGCCCTTGCTCGAGAGTCTCAGCAGATTCAAGCAGAAGCAGCTCACATTTTTTGATACTAGAATCTGTGCAAATGCCAGGTGATTCAGCTTCGCTGCATCACAAGGAGGAAGGAGCACACTGTTAACTTCTTTTTACAAGGGAAGAGGCAGGAGGTATGGGAAAGATGCAGTTTCAGTCCTGATCTCTTTGTAAAGTACAGCTCATCGATTTCCAGTGAATCAGCCCCATCCAACTTTTCCAAGGTCATGCAGGAAAGTTGAATAAGGAGGGAAGAAAAAAAAAAAAAGAAAAAAAATGAGAGAGACTGCATGTTTCATAACTCTCAAGTTTTAACTACAGGACTGAAAGAAACAATCCCTTAAATAAGGACTTATTTAGTCTTTAAAACCTCTAGACACCAATCATACACTGCAAGCTATGTCTACCTTAATCCTCATCTATATTTCTTTATTTTTCCTCCTTTCACGGAATTGGTTTTAATTTTTCTTAAGTAACAGATAAATTGCTAGTGTCTGTATTATCAGCACCCTATTAAGAGCAGGAATCCAGCTCAATGCCACTGGGACGTTGTAACATTCCTATCTCATCAGTGATCAGACTAAGGTCTAGGGAGTGAAATTTATCAAATCCCATTGTACAGTGTATCTGGAAGGATGATAAACATGATTAAAATTCATTTCACCAATGCAGTTGCTCATATGTATTTGATGTCCTTTTCCTTGGAATGGTCAGACAAATTGCACAGTTCCCTAAAATGGAATTCAGTCTTGGATTTTATACAAGTGCCCTGATAATACAAATCGATATTTTGACAAAACACATTTTTGCCTGAAGATTAAGTGTAATGTGTAATGAAACACATTTTAGTACTTTATCATGCGAGCACAATGCATTTGACCAAATGTCATACATCATTCCGTAGAAAACTAGGTGGAATATATAATCTGTACTCCTTTAAGAAGCAACTGCCTTGAGAGAGTGCACAATTAAATACTTGATATTCAGAAAACATTGCAAATGAAGGATCTGTGTGCAACCTCTTGAAGATATGCATTGTTCTACACAATTTAACTGCAAGGTGTCAGTTTTTTCTCAAAATATCAAGTTTTTTAAGTACTTTCATTTTTAAGGTAGAGTACTTTATCTTCTGTGTGTCAGCTTGCTCTTGCCACGGACCTCACAAAGCTCGTTCACAGAAATACTATAAGGGGAGCCAAAAAACCCCAGAAAGTTTCTGTGGAGCTTTCGCATGCTGTGTGACTCTTGTGCAGTATCTGTAACAAACGAGATGATTTCCTCTGGAATTTTTGTGTCCTAGACCCATTTGGCTATTCACCCTCCAAGAGCTCTTACCTTATGGAGCACATAGCAAAAATTTCACAGGCAGCAGTGGCACAGGGAGAATTTAAAAGTTGGGAACTTAACACATGCCGGTTCCTAAACCCAGTGCGGCTCAAAGGCATCAAGAACATTTAGAAGCCTGATTCTCCTTCAGTTCACAGGGAGAACCTTGGCATCAGGTACTATCTGCACGGTCAGGTAAATATCTCTCTACAACTACAACTCTACAACTACCTCTACATCTACCTAAAAGGAGGTTGTAGTGAGGCTGGGGTTGGTCTCTTCTCCCAAATTGCTAATGACAGGACGAGAGGAAATGGCCTCAAGTTCCGTCAGGGGAAGTTTAGGTTGGAGATTAGGAAGAAGTTCTTTACTGAGAGGGTGGTTGGGCACTGGAATGGGCTGCCCAGGGAGGTGGTGGAGTCACTGTCCCTGAGGGTGTTCAAAGAACAGGTTGATGAGGCACTTGAGGCCATGGTCTAATGGTCCAATGGTTAGGAATATGATGGGATAAAGGTTGGACTTGATGACCCTGGAGGTCCCTTCCAACCATAATGATTCTATGATTTTCTATGATTCTATGATTTTCTGTGATTCTATGATATACCGTAATAGCACATAGCTTTGACTGAAATATGAGCCAGATGAGGTAGCATTTAATGGGAAGATTGGTAACTCACCAGACAAGACTCCCCGATACACGAAATAAAACAAGCCATGTATTTTGCTTATTAAGGTTTGCTCCACGTAATAGCACATAGAATCATAGAATCTCACAGCAGTCTCATGTATTTTTTTACAGGCCAAAGCTGCCTGACCTTTAGTCTTTACAAGGAGTTTGTCAGCATTCAAGAGCCAAGTGCCCAGACCATGATCATTACACATGATTTGTTTTCACTGAGGCCAAGACGTGAGCACATTCGGGCAGTACACAAAAATCTGCTACTAAAACATTTCCCACTTGAAACGTAATTGTTCTCCAGTTAGGAAGTAATCCCTGAAAAGCAAAATCCTACGGATGACACGCTGGGTTTTATGTTCACAAAAGGTTAATATATTTTTCCATCCACAGCGGAACTGTTTGCAATTTATAGGCAAAAATTCAGCCCCGGTGTAAGCAAGTGCAATTCTTATTGATCTCAATAGGAGATGCACTCATTTATAGCTGGGCTGGTTTGGGCTTCATGTCTGTTTAGTACCAGAATGAATAATATTACAAGACAGGGCATAGGTTCAGTGTGTGTTGAAAGCTTTTGCATGTGAATATTAAAATAGCCTGCCTCCACAATAGCAACTATTTTGGGCTGGAGAACACAACATGTGCCAATCTGAGTTGCATAATGCTCTGCATATCTCGGGGTTCGCTACTCTGAATAGTTCCATACTGAATGGCTGCTTAATCTCTCCAGTACAGTTACTGTATAGATCCTCTATCTAACGGCACGATGCAGCTCTCTGCTCAATAGATGAGCCCTGTATTCACTGTCAAAAGCACGAGCCAGCCTGCACGAGAGACTGAGGCAGAGCTTCGCTTGAAGAGCTCCGTGGCTCACGCTATTTTGGTGTGAGTTTAAAGAAAAACACATTTTTTTACACATTTGGTTTTCATTTGTTTGAAACAGTTTTGTAGCCTAATAAAAAGACCTACAGTTTCATAAAAGGAAGTTAACTGGTTGTCTTTGGGCAGTAGGAGACTTTCTCATTTCTTACTGGGTTATTTTAAGGGTATTAACTGCAGTCAGCCCATGAGCTCTGTTATAGAACTGATTTGATTTAGGATTTTTTTTTAATTACATTGTGTTTTATTAAAAAAAACCCCAAATGTCAGTGTGAAAATACTGCATCTGTAGCCTTTCTTATTACACTGGTCTGGCCTGGAAGGCAGAGCACTGCTTGTGGACTGGCTTGGAAGCCATCACACCATCCACTGCCCGTCTGCCTCCTGTCTGGCAGCAAAAGTACCCAGCAGAACAGGTTTGGGGGCTGGTGTTCCCATCCAAGCTCTCCTCTGAGCAGCAGGAAGGGATCTAATTTACCAATATACTTTCACCTTCCAACAGAAAGAAATCTGACAGCCTGATCTCACCTTCTAGCACTCAGACCCAAGGGGAAGGCAATTTGCTGGTCTAACCTTGTGTTTTGGCAGGGGGACAGGAGGGGAAGTAACTTGTCCACTACTGCCTTCTCACTGATAACGTACAGACCTCGGGATGGCCATAACTTACCCGATTAGCCACAAAATATACTCCAAAGACTTTCCTGGAATGGATGATCACAGCACACAGCTCAGAAGTAAAACACATGCATTTTTCTAAAGCAATGAAACACACCTAGACTGTGCTCTAAATATGTACCTCATAGGTATTATACAGGATAACAAACATATTGAAAGCTTAATTTCCAAGAACCTAGCCTATTCCTTTCTTTTTTTTAAATTAGGCTTTTCCATATAATGTTAAGTGAATTTACTGAGACAATACACAGCTATGACTAGAGTGGCTATTCAGTGTTGTGCTGGATTAATTCAACCGTACATCAAGGGACAAATTAAGATGAGGACATAGTCCAGGTAAGCAGAATAACAGATCTGGGAAGATACATGAAAAGCTGAATGCTTTGCTCAAACCCATAAAAAGTAAAAAGAAGTGAAAGAAAAAGAAAGGAGAGGAAAAGAAGGGAAAAAAAAAGAGGCAATCACTCAGGGTCTCTTTAACAGGGAGTTTAGCCACTGAATCCACAGACATGGATCTTTTTGCTCCTGTCTAATACAATGATCTTTTGGTGCTGCCTTCTCAAATCCCGTCCTATCAGGCAGTGTCACTGCCACACCTTCTCTCAGCAGCATTCAAGGAAGCTGAAGGGATTTTAGTTCCTAAGCAAAACTCATGCCTTTGAGTCGCGCTGGATTTGAGTCTGGAAGAACACTGTAGTAATGTGGCAGAATTATACAAACCCCAGAGCTGCTCTCAGCTATACCTAAATGTTTACAAAACAAAGGGATTTTGAAGTCTAGATTTTACCCTGGGCTATGGGAGGCAGTAGAGATGGTCAGAAAGGACAGGAGAGAGATGTTTTAGGTGAGAAATTGGAAGACCTGTTTGCCTGGGTTTTGAATGATGATTTATTTTTTTTTAATGAAATATTACTTTAGCTAAGTAAAGGTGCAGAAGGCATCTGAAACTCACACCCAGAATCTGAGATCCCTGTCGAGTGAACACTAAGGCAGATTATCCTTGATATTTCTGTTGAGGAGAGAAACAAAAAAAGAAAAAGAAGTAAAAACATGAGTGACAGAAGACTCTTAGTTGGTTACCAGAGGGGTGGACTCCAAACCTACTCCAACTTGTCCACTACACCCAGGGTGAGAGGACAAGCAGTAAACTCTAGAGATCTGTAAATGAGTATCAGCCCAGAGCCAAAATCTCAGCAGCTGGAAATGGATGCACCTAAGGCAATCAGCACTTTTGGACATTTGGGGCTGTTATGGGTAGGTTAAAAATGAGCACAGGAGACATAACAAATAGCACACGGAGTATCTGAAAAGGTCATTTGGCTTCAATACACTACAGATTGGTCTTGCTCAGAGCTAATTACTCATCGTGTGGATCTGAGGGAGATTCCTGTACAAACGTAGTCTGTTACACTAAAGGGCCTGCTCCTTGTCCCATCAAACAGCAAACTTCACTGACCTGAGCCAAGCAAGAACCAGGTTGGTAGCTTCAGGCTTCCTTAAAGCACAGGAAGGCTTTGCTGTGAGTGAGAATCAGGACTTGCTCTATGTTGCATGGAGCATGGGACAAAATAGGGACCAAGTTCCCTATCTGATACATCCTGCCAGTGTTTTAAAAAAACCTCACACAAGCATGTCAGCTATTGAATGATATTGTTTAAAGCTAGAAACTGTGAACTGTTAGTCTTTAAAGAACAGGCAGACAGGCTAGAAATTCCACCGAGTGATTTATAAACAGGTGGAAGAGAAAGTGGAAACTTCTGTGAATCTTGGTGGGGATCCAGTTCAGAGCCTTAATTTGATGGAGGGCTCCCTCTTCTGGATTTTGATTGAAGCGTATTTCCCAGAGTTTATTTTTTCCAATGCAATTGAGAGGTGTTTTCAACTAGAAAACCACTCAAGGGGAGAGCCTCTAGGTGCTCTCATAGTCCAACAGCCCCTGTGCTGCACACACTGCAGGGATGTGGGCTTTGGGTAGCAACTCCAACTGCTCCAGCCCCACAGAGCTGCTGGAGGTAACGGGAGCTGCCACTGAGTATTTAGTTTTTAATTTGCACATTTAAGTTGTCCCAGACACAAGGGTGAGGGTATACTCTATGATTCTTTATTTTTCTTGCTTTCTAAATGCAAATTTTGCAGGATTACACCACGAGAAATAGCCTTAGTTGTGACAATTCCTGGGAACTCTGCTCTGGACAAGAACGACTTCAACTGAAGCAGCCCAAAAAAAGAAAAAAAAATTAAAAAATCTATTTGGCTAGAAGTTCTCCAGTGACATGAAAAATAGCCTTTTAGTCCCTTATACAAATCAAAATAGTCTTACACGAAAAATCCTCCCTAATCTACAGGGAATTTCCTCCCTCATACAAATTCCTTCCAAAAACAGACACTTCCTGAATGGCAGGTGGGACTGCTAGAAACTGAAACTGCATCTTTGAGTAATTTGTATTTCTGAAGGAGAGCAAACTTTTCGGGCGGAAACCTGCTTCAATTAACATTTTCCTTTAATACAGCCAGAGTTTAATACCCCAATGCAAATATGTCTATAAGACTGTGGCTATGGATTGTTAGCTTGGCCACAGGGGAATTCAGTATTTCAGAATATGACAGGAACGCAAAAAAACCTGAGTTTTGCTGAAAATGAGATATAAGTAATAATAGCCTATATTGCTCTGTGGTCTGAAAAGGTGTCACATCTCTCTGATTTCAGAGAATGAACCTAACTGTGTTTTGTTTAAATGGAATAAGCCATACACCCCTTTGAAACAGAATCATATACACTTCTTCCAGATATAACATGGCAAACCTTTGCCTTCTAATGTTACTACCCACAAGCATTCACTTAGACCAACTATTCCCTGGTGGTTTTTTTTTTTCTGTAGATTAGCAAATAGCCATTATCCTGGTCAACATTTGGGCCAACAGGATCTGCAAGCCATTTACAGTGAGCTCCCAGACCCACCTGTGGGCCCTCAGATCTGTTTGGGAGCCACCAAAAAGCCCTGTCTTGCACCAGGTGCCTCCTTGCCCTAGGTGCTCTGCAGCCACATCAGAAGAAAAAGTGAAAATTGAAACAGGTTTGTCATTCAGAGATGGGATGTACAAAGAGTATGAGGAAAAACAGAAGGAAAGTGAGCTGTATAATGCCAAGCAGTGGACTGGATGGAAAGCCAGGAACAGAGCATTGGCTTCTTGGGAAGAAGCTCAGTGTCCTCTGCACAGAGCCACAGCCCTTAAATTGAGGCCAGTCACAGAAGGGGTCATAAAAAGGCATCCACCAGAATACAGCTACTTCAAGCTTATGCAGAAACTGATGCTTGGGCTAAGATGTCCTCAGTTTCCAGCACTACAAAAAATACAGCAAAGCTGGCTCATCTCTTCCCCTTCTGAACTGGACAGCTTAACTCTGGCAGGAATTGTCCCGTAGGTTTGGCAGAGGGGTGGGACAGGGGGAGGAGAATGTTTGGTTTTTTATTGCTATTGTCGTAATAACGTGGAAGAAAGAGAAAAGTTGTGCTGTATTCTAAATTCCTCCTACTTAGCTTTCCCAGAATAAAGATCACAGCAAATCTGACCAGCATTATAAGCACATGGCTCTTGATTCTGAGAGAATAATTAAACAAACAAATAAAAAACTCTAGTGTTATCTTAGTACAGTGCTGCAAACTTTGTAATATATTAAAGAAATTAGTTCATTTTCAGACTCATATACCTTGGTGGTGTTACAACAGACTGGTTTTGAGAAACAAAAATAAAAAGCTTTCAGTCCCTTCCAGTGCACCCTAAATTCTCTTTAGTGAGGCTTTGTGTTCATCTTTCCTTGGAACAGAGTTGCACAACACTACCAACCTTTGCTAGGGCTTTGGGCTGCAGTCCTTCCATGCTTAAGAGATCTACCTGGAGTATATGAACCCTGCAGTTGGCTCCCTCCAGAGCAATGACAATTTTAATCATTTGACAAGCACTGTGATACACTATTAAAAAAAATCATATTAAAAACAATATACCAACTAAACAGGCATCAGGCACGTGTTTAACTCTCCCACAGAGAAAATCTGTGGACTATTTTCATTTGCTTTCTCTCAGCACATCTGTCTCATCTGTATCTCAGGTCAGCCTGTTTGCTGGCAATGCCTGGTAATTCACACCTTGCAACAGGAATCAAGGCAATTATTAATATTCAGTAGTCCTCTCTTCTGGTAACTTCTACTTCTGACCATACTGAGCTTGTTTTCAAAAAGGTTTTAAAAAATAATACCCATCCCACATCACCTCTCTGGGAAGCTCCTGTGCTGCTTTCCTCCTGCCCTTCCCCACAAATGGCCAAGGCACTGATGGGAAAATCCCATACCATATTCATTACATTTTTACCACTCAGGGTTTTTAAGGTCATTATTCCTGAGAGAGACACAGGAGTTCCATTCTGTCACACCCACAAAAACCTCACTCAAGGAAGCAGTATGGGTTTTTTGTCTGGCAAAAAGGCCTTATTAGCTGCAAGAAGAGCTGTTGAGCTGTCCCTTACTCCTTAAAAGGTTCTCATTAGCTGGAATAACACATATGTCATGTAAAAGGGGGAAGGTAAAAGTCTCTGTGAGGTGGCTGGGGGGGGGGAAGGAAAGCCCTCCTGTTAAGTCATGAGGTTCAGACCAGATCCCCTTGTTTTCTAAACTCCTTCTCAGAAGAGTCTGGGTGCAGCTGGATCCAGTCCTAGTCCCAGATTTGGTCAATGGTTTGTATCTAAAGGGTTACGTGTGTGTGTGCAGCCACCTGCCAGAGTCAGTGTTTGCCTGTTCCAGAGTCTCACAAAGGACTTGCACCAAAACAGATTCAGAGACAACTTTGCCTGTCTCAGAGTCCCACCGAGGACTTGCACTGAAACAGATGTAACAAAAAGGATTTGTAATTTTCCAGCACAGGATTTTAAGCATGTTAAATAATTGATGCTGTCCAAAGAATGGTAGCAGTCAGGGAAATACAGGGACTGAGAGGAGACCTTATTGCCCTCTACAACTACCTAAAGGGAGGTTGTAGTGAGGCTGGTGTTGGTCTCTTCTCCCAAATTGCTAATGACAGGACGAGAGGAAATGGCCTCAAGTTATGCCAGGGGAAGTTTAGGTTGGAGATTAGGAAGAAGTTCTTTACTGAGAGGGGGGTTGGGCACTGGAATGGGCTGCCCAGGGAGGTGGTGGAGTCACCGTCCCTGGGGGTGTTCAAAGAACGGGTTGATGAGGCACTTGAGGCCATGGTCTGATGGTCCAATGGTCAGGAATATGATGGGATAAAGGTTGGACTTGATGACCCTGGAGGTCCCTTCCAACCATAATGTTTTTTGTTTTGTTTTTTTTTACACTCCACCTCCTAGTGCAAGCTACAGCCAGCTGTGGTACTTGGTTCCTAATCAAGAGGTTGCTAACAAATCACAACAGATGGAGCCAGGACTGCCGAGTTTGGAGCTCATTGACTCACTGTGTTACCTAAAATACCATCCTTATAAACAGCTTTAGGCTGTCTTTTATGTCCATGTGGCCAAGTGTAAGGGAGAGTCAGCAGAGCAAATGCAAACAGCACAGTCTGCCATTAAACAATCACACACCCAGATGCAAAATCCAGGACTCGGAGACCTCATGCACATCTGAGAGTCCCTGGGGAATTTGGGTTTGATGAAAAATACATATAAATATTGTAATCTGTGACAGATATTATCTTTTTATTTAAAAGGAAAGCTACCTGTTTTGTTCAGCCCCACAGTCTGGAAGTTACAAAGATAAAAGGATCTCTCAGCATGAGCAAACTGCACAACGGATTTGAAAATAAATTTGTAATGACAATTGGCATTAAAGAATTTATTTTCAAATACATTTTACAGTCTGTTCGTGCTGAGGGGTGCTTTTATCCTTTGAACTGCATGCTGCTAGGCTGAGCTGAGATGAAGAGTTTCCTCTTAACTCTTTCAGTACCACACAAACAGCAGAATACATTTTCTTACGAAGTACTTATACAAACATTGCATTAGAGGGCCTCAGTGTCTTGTCCCAAGAAAAGAAGCAGATAACTACAGCTCTCCTAGCTGATCATCCCACTCTTACTTTTAAGTCAAAGAATATTTCTTCTTTAATGCTTTTTCTCAGCAGAAATCCCGATTGCTGTGCTGACAGTGCTGTTCTGGTCAGCCACAAATCACAGCAGCTTTACCTACTGAGAAGCAGGCACACTGCACAGAGCCAAAATTTCCCATCTTCCCAGTGGGACTCAGCATCTTCCATTACAAATAGTTCCTTTGTCAACAAGGCAAAGGCAAGCTCTGCCTGCATTTTTGGCATCCCTTCTGTTTTTCATGCCTCAATCTTCATTGCAACTCAGTTGCTTTTAAGGTCACGAGATAAACCCCGATTGCTTTACAGATAAGAAAATACTTCTGTCCATTCCATCCTGGCAAAGTTCGGGTGAGCTTCTTCCCTCCTGACCTCTTTCAGATGACTCTCCATGGAAGGGAGACTAAAGCTGTCTCATGAAACAGTGACAAACGTGCATTTAGAGAACAGTGATGGGAGAAACAGACACAGAAAGGAAAGGCAGAAAGGACATGATGCTGCTGGGACAGGAAAGGATGTGATACAAGAATACAAAGTAGAGCATGGAAATTACGTTGATAAAATCAGGAAAAATAGCCATGCCTAACACACTACCAATCTGATCACAGAATTGTTATGGCTGGAAGAAACCTTCAAGATGATCCAGTCCAACCATCTACCCAGCATCACCATAATAACCCCTAAAACACTCAACCATATCACTCGGTGATCAGTCGGTGATCTCAGTGTCTGCCACAACTGTCACCGACTGGGATCCTTGTTATATTTGTTAGTTTGATGACTTAATTAAAACCAGAAGCCTCTAAGGCTGTAGGAAGCAGTGGGCTACAATAGTGACCTGTAGGGGAGGACCTCACGAACCACTGTGTGTCAGGCAAAATGACCTCCAGGCTGCCCTAAAACAAGTGAAACAACAGTGGAAAAACCCACTGTGTGCCAAAACTTAATAGAACCAGAGAAGTACTTGAGCTTAAATATATTTATTGAGACATCTGGAACTGTTTAGGCAACTCTCAAGGGGAAAGAATACACCATGCCAGGTCAGGTATACTCCTGAGAGAACTTCAGCCTATGGCTGACACCATGCTGGAACAGAAACCACGTGTATTGCCTCTAACCCCCACACTGCCCATCTACTCATCAGAGGAATTTTTATGGACTCCATGTATCATTTGGTGAACATAAGGGTGAGACTGGGAAAAGGGAAGATAGAAGTGTTTCTCTAATTGTTTTTTCTCCTTTACACTCCCCCACTTCATTGCTCAAAGAGCAGTGGACAACTAACTAGCTGAAGTAAAACACCCGAACTATAGACTCCTTCTCCTGCAACACCTTTCTAAAACTTGATGAGCAGTGGTCAGGCAGAGCTCCACACTGCTCTCTGATCAACCTGGACTATAGAGCACCCCTTGGGTAGTGGTGATACAAGATACTATACTGGTAACACTAGGGATGACTCAGCTTGTCTTGCTCTTGCAGAGGAACATCTTGGCATTATCACAACTAACTCCCATGATCAGAATATGCAGTTATGGAGACCCAGAACACCGTGGCTATGGTACTCCAGACTTGGCAGTAATTTTGCTTTTAACTCCTTATTTTTCATTAATATAGCATTTGGGAACAGGACTTCCCAATCTCTGGGCTATCTGTCTATAAATATTGCGTTTTCCAGATAGATCTGCCCTGCTTAGGCAATGTGGGACCACACTGTGTCACCACCTCGTATCCGTGACATGGTAACCCTTGATGCCCAGCTCACCTTCCTCTGCACAACAAATGTGCTCTTGCTGCTCTCTGGCATTGGGAAAATGGATATCATCATCAGAGGCTTCTAATTAAACATTCTCTCAACTGTGATCATGCTGAGCATAAGATATTCATCCCCAGCAGATGCCCTCCAGCTCTATTGCTGCTGATCAAGAGGAACCTAGAAGACAGTGAGAGCTTGACAGCCAGTGTCCCTTGTCCCTCCATGCTGCAGAGAAGTGATCCTGCCCAGACCACTTCAACATTCAGGTTTTGGTGCTTCTGAGTAGATGGGTGCAAGGAACTGAGAACTGAGAGGGTTCTCAGCGTGGAGAATACCACTGACTGGTGGTGATCGAGTTTTGCTGTTGGAAGATGAAGCCCAAGGATGTTGGGGACTGGGAGTTTTTCTAACTACTGATGATAACAGCTGTGGTCATTAACCCAGCTGACTGCTTACTGGGCAGGGGGGCTGGACGCCTAGAAAGAGGGAAACCAGTAAGTATCGAGACTCCAACTATAGAATGTTCGATTGAAAGTCTGCAAAAGGCTAATCCTGATCATATGACCCCCTTGATCTGGGGTCTCCCTGATGCTCCTGGACTGCCACAGATGCCCATGGTAGACACCAGACGGATTGTCCCATCTTTCTAACCAGTTCAGTCAACGAACTGAGTTTGTTCTTTTCCATTTTCCTTACAGGAAGAATAAAGAAATTCCAGGAATCAGACAGCCAACTGCCCATTTTGTGAAGGAAACTTTTAACCATTACGCTTGGAACTGGGGATGGTGGTCCAGATCCATCTCTGTCTCCCTCTCTCTCTCTTTCTTTTCCCCTTTTTTCTCTTTTTCTTGTTAATACAAGTAACATCATATTGCCTGCTATAATTGATGGTATCTGTACTGTTTGCCATAAGTAGCTGTATCCATATTGTTTGCCTTAATTTATCTTAGTCAATTTATCTTCAGTTCAACACATTGTGAGTAGTCAATAAACTCTGTGTATGGACTTTGAGACTTGTCTCACCTTTGTCCACTCTGTTGGGGATTTACAGATCTTGAGTCACTTGCCTCCCTCCCCTGAGCAAGACGTGACACCTGGCAAGTCCACATCTTGTCCAGTTGGTCTTGTCACGCATTTATAGAACAGGCAACAGAACCATTTGGTGGGGAAAAAATCCATGATGAGAGCACACAAACCCGAACCACCCATGCACCTTGTTCATGTGTGTTCTCTGGCCTGATGTCTGCCCATGCAGGCCTTGCATTTGCTGGTGCAGAAGGTCACCCCCATCCTCGTATAATCCAGAGCCTTTCTCTGCTAATTCCCCAGAGCCACAGGCCTCCAGCCTGGCCTGGGATTTCTCCAGTTTCCTAAAATGTTTTTGTTAAAAGATGGCTAATTGTTGACAATGGGTAACAAGGTTACTGGCAGATAAAGTGTGTAAAGCAATAAAGCTTCTGAATAGTAAAAACAAATCCCCATTGCAGAGCATTTCACACTGAACTTCCTTACATGAATTTCTTACACAAACAGCACCTCCCCTTCCCCACTGCCTGATACCACCTTAACCAGCTGAGGAACCCCACGACCCCCGGGGTGCTCGCCTTGGGCTGCAGGGAGGTGCTGTGTTGGGAGATCTTCCACATGCCAATGTGGCACATGGTTTGGACCTTCTTAATACCCGTGGATACTGGAGAGACACTGTCCCAGGAGCTCAGCACTACCCAGTCCCTGTAACAGTTGTGTTCACTGTGCACCATAACCACTGCAGTGGGCACAGGAAGAATGAGACACTTCACATAGATTAGTTAGTAATAAAGGTAAAACTCATAAAATCAGTACTAGAAGAAGTTTGTTATGGAAACTGTGTTTCAGAAGACCACTGTTCTTTGGTACAGCTTAACAGTAAACCTTCCTCAGCTCTGAAGAGCGGTGTCCTGATTTCTTTCTGTTTGTATTCCAGCTAGGCTTGCTCTTTATCCACATCACAGCACACATGAACGCTACTGCTGCGAGTACCCTCCAGGGAAAATCAATCCCTGTATCACCACCTCAATAATCTCTTTGTTAGGTCACAAACAACCCACCTCTAGTAGCAAGTGTTAAATGAAACCTTGAGAACTCTGTCACTGCGATGGACAGGAACAGCAACTACCAGAGGGTACAGAGGGTACCAATGTCACTATCTCCTTACAGGAGTCAGTGGCTGCATGGACGAGACCATTTCTCGGTGCTGCAATAGCGACCCACGGAAAGCAGAGGGCGATCCTGGCGCTCACATTTCAGCCTGGGAAAATAAAACTTCTAAGAGCCCTTCCCTCCCTTGTAAGGGAACAGAGGTGCCAAAAGCTGGCTACAGGTAAGCAGCGTTGTACTTTTCGTAAATGCACAACTGCATCCATCATTTCTAAGAGCAATGGAGGGTAAAAGACTGACAGACATTAAGGAGTACAGCTTTTAAGACCCGGGCTTTTTCATTGTATTTTATTACACTTTGCATTTCAGTATCTGCACTGAGATTTTTACACACACACGCTACCCAGACTTTCTCCACAGGCTGCCCGTGGCTTCTCACTGCACTAACATCTGCAGGACTTCCTTCTGTGGTCTGTTACCCTGATCTGATCAATACTGGTTTCCTACCTACCTCTTTTTTTTGTTATTGTTCTTTCCCCCACTCCCCCCCTCTCCTCGCTGCCCAT
>VZRW01006588.1:20263-105343 GCA_013398125.1 Aegotheles bennettii
GCTACAAAGATGATCAGAGGGCTGGAGCACCTCTCCTATGAAGACAGGCTGAGACACTTGGGGTTGTTCAGCCTGGAGAAGAGAAAGCTCCAGGGAGACCTTAGAGCACCTTCCAGTGTCTGAAGGGGCTACAGGAAAGCTGGAGAGGGACTTGTGACAAGGGCATGGAGTGATAGGACAAGGGGGAACAGTTTCAAACTAAGTTAAAGTAGATTTAGACTGGATATTAGGAGGAAATTTTTTCCTGTGAGGGTGGTGAGACCCTGGCCCAGGTTGCCCAGAGAAGCTGTGGCTGCCCCCTCCCTGGCAGTGTTCAAGGCCAGGTTGGATGGGGCTTGGAGCAACCTGGTCTGGTGGAAGGTGTCCCTGCCCATGGCAGGGGGGTTGGACTAGGTGATCTTTAAGGTCCCTTTCAACCCAAACCATTCTGTGTCAAGGTAGTGGTGCTTCATTTAGCGGCTGCATTTTTTGTTTTATACAAGAGTGCAAATTTGCCAAAGAAATGTGGTTATAAGTTGCATTGGCACAGGAGTAATAGGTGGCAAATAACTACGTGTGCTGCTTGAAAAAATAACGAATTGGAGAACTGTCCCCTCTCTCAGAGTTGAACATTCCTTTCTGGAATTTTATTATTCAGAGCAACCACCAGATGCTTGCAGCAGCGTCACACCATGTGCTCCTTCAATTTTCAGTCTACCATCGGCTTCCTTCCCAGGGGGAGGAGTTCTCCTTGCTTCCGATGACACGGGTCTCCATAACAACGTAACTCCAGCGACGGGACCGCACAGAGCCGCCCGCTGCCATCCCCCGGCGGCTGCTCCAGGTAAAGCCGCACCGGAGAGCTGCGATGTCGGCACCCTGGGATGATTTGTTAGAGGAAGTAAAGAACACGCCCTCTGAGCACACTTTGGGCTAAAGATGGACAACTCCTTTGTGGAAGAAGTGGCTGCATCACTGGTGAGAGAATTTCTCAGTAGAAAGGTAACTCGTCTCGATTTTCTGCCGCTAGTACAAATGATAATGACACATTGAAAATGGTAAGCGCTAGAGGATGAAGGAATACGGGGAGGGGGGATTTCTTCCAGCCTTAAAGCAGCCAGCCCTGAACCGAAACGAGCCTGTCGGGTGAGCCTCTGCACTACATTTCCCACAAAGCCTTTGGATGGCGGAATATGGGAGCCGGCTTCCTCCGGGGGGGAGAGCGCCCGAGTCTTATCCACGCCTGCAGAACACAAGGTTAAACCAAGAAACGCAGTTTCAGGGTTCCTCTCATTAATTACTTATCTTCATGTTGCCCTTCTGTTTACAAGAGGCGTGCAAAAATTCGCAGGACAAATATTCTTTTAAAAGGGAAAAAAAAATCAAGGTAGTGGTGCTGGAGGAACCGGTAACGTGGGGATTTTTCCGGTTTTCAGGAGATTTATCTGGGGGGAAGGGGACAGGGAGAAAGGGAGGAAAGAAGCGATTGTACTTTTCACAAACTTAATGCTGTGAAGGAAGATCTGTACTGTAGGTGAGGGGAGTGTGGGACTGAGCAGAAGAAAAGGCACCGGCGCATTTCCAGGTGAAAGTGCCCTCGCCTTCTGTTTATGTGCAGTCCTAAGGAAATACTGCTGATGTCCAGCCAGGAATGAGTTTGCCTGTGTCAGAAATTAAACAGCCACTGTTTTACTGAGCCCTGCACAGACCTCGATTTTCTTCATCTGTTTTGCATCCACTCTCCAAATGCACATTTTCAGTGTTTGCGAACAAAGTTGAAGCATTTGCCAGCAGAACTTCAGATGCAGAATTCATTATTCACCATTTACTGCCAGAAGTGAGAGGCTCGTCTGTCTGTTCAACTGATTGCAGAGACTTTCCGAATGAAAGGCATTTGCATTTCTGAGTTAGAGACATGTAAATGGAAAACTGAGCAAAAGCATAAAAAAAGGGGAATACCCTGCTTGTAAAACAGACCATACAGCCTGCCATAGGAACTTGTACTTGAATTGCTGCATCTATTTCGTACTATCGAGTCAAAACCAAGGTGCACTGATCATCTATGCTTCTGCACAGGTGTCTCCTGTGTCCCCCAAATTTTTCAAAACAGATCAGAGCCAACTTTGAGAACCATTCTTTATTTGCCACAACTTGCAAGCTCCCTAAATCTGAGCCAGATAATTCATCTGCAGAAAAATAAATCCTTTTTTTGTTACAACAGCCTTGCAGAGAAGAAATCGGGACTGTCTCAAATTGGTGGTCTGCTGTTGTACCTGTTGTTGTACCTCAGGACGCTGCCATTTCACAATAAATCAGTCTTTCCCTCCCAGAAAGTGAGCTACCCAGACATTTTATTTCTCAAGTGCCCATGTATGCTGACTACAGGTACAAAGTAGTTGAGGAAGACCCAAAATCAGCTGATGCCACGGAGATCTGACCAATTTCCAACTTGAGACTTCTCAGAACAACCTCAAGTCATGCTTAAAGGTTCTGAAACCTGTTCTGAACCCACCAAGAGGTAGCGTACACCTGATGTTCAGGCTTTGTAACTACCCAGGTCAGAATCTCACATATGAAAAGCTGCATCACATCTTGATGGCAAAAGCAAACTCAGTATTTCTGGAACTATTTGAAGCAGAAACCCAGGTATCAGGAGGGGCCTTCATACAGACCAGTCAGTCTTAGGAGGCCGTTTAGCAGCTGAAGTCACCCACATGGAGGTTTGGGGTTTTTTCATGTTCAATGATTTCTACCTTACAATATTGCCACCGGAATTATTTTCACATCATCTGGGCTGTAGTAACACGAGATTGTACCATTAAAGTACAGGTTCTAAGGGTTAGCTTGTTACCTGTTACTGCCATTTTGATGTATCCAGAAGTTTCATATTACATCCAACAAAGTCAAGAATAAAAGCCTTGTTAAGTTGTACTGTCTCAAGTCCTCTGGAATGTGACACTTTTCTTTATCAGGGTTTGAAGAAAACCATCACTACCATGGACCAAGAGCTTCCACGTTCTGCACTGAGCATCAACAACAGGAATGAACTTCGTAATGTCCTACACCTGCACTCCTTGTACAAACAGAACAAGGTAAGGAAACAGATGGGGCTCCCCAAAATGTGGTATCAAGAGACCACAAAACCAGGCCAACCACATGAAGACCACGGTGAACGTTCAGACTTCAGAGCACTCGAGCTTGTGTCTGGTACTGCATTGCTGTGGACACACTGACAGCTCTCAGAGGAATGGAGAGCTTAACACTGGTGAGATTGCAGCTCATGGGACAAAGCTGAGAGCCTGGCAGTTCATGAACCCTTGTTACAAACTGCAACCTCTAATAAACCAGGAGCAGTTACTCACTTTAACACCTTTTCCATCATTATGGCTAGATTATTCTGTTTTGGAAATACCCGTACATGCCCATTTCTTTTTGCAACTTTATATAACACCTGCCAGGTAAAATTACACTTCTAGCATTTACTCTCCATTGAAATGGAATACAGACAGCAGTATTTGATGTCAGGGACATCCATGGATAATTTCCACTTCCAGTTTACTCAGACTTAAGGCACCACAATGCTTTTGGTAAGCAGCATGAGGCTATCCTGTAACAAATCACTTAAAAAGATCTCCCAGTGTAGTTGCATCAAGATAGCAGACACTGTAGTGGTTTTTACTTCAGCTCTCAACTTCTGTGGTGGTTTTGTTTTTTGTTTGTTTAAATGAAATGCTCGTGCACACAGGACACATTTTTAAGAGTACTTTTGAAGAACAGTGCAACAAGTGTGGTGGGGTGTTGCCCTATACTGAAGAGTTACCCCATGCACATGAACAGAGTTTGAGTCCATGCTTCTCACCAAGTTCTGATAAAACAAACCACAAATACTGAAGCCGGGTATTAAAATCACTTGCAGGTCACTCTACATTCTTCTGAAGCTGGTCAGGTAACATTAGAAAAGGTGCACTCTAGCACAGTTACCACACTGTGCAATGTTCAGCTAGAATGAGAGTAAGGAATGACCGTAACAGGTTGTTTCTTCTGTATCATGCTGACATCTTCCAGTTTCCTGGGGTGTTTGTACAGCCACATCTGGGACATCTGGGATACCCCCACAGGCAGCTACCTCCAGAAAATCGTATGTTCAGCAAGACTAACACCCCCCCGGGGGTCCTGGTGGACAGGAGGATGACCATGAGCCAGCAATGTGCCCTTGTGGCCAAGAAGGCCAATGGCATCCTGGGGTGCATTAGAAGGGGGGTGGTCAGTAGGTCAAGAGAGGTTCTCCTCCCCCTCTATTCTGCCTTGGTGAGGCCACATCTGGAGTATTGTGTCCAGTTCTGGGCCCCACAGTTCAAGAAGGACAGGGAACTGCTTGAGAGAGTCCAGCGCAGAGCCACAGAGCTGATGAAGGGGGTGGAACATCTCCCTTATGAGGAGAGGCTGAGGGAGCTGGGGCTCTTTAGCTTGGAGAAAAGGAGACTGAGGGGTGACCTCATCCATGGTTACAAATATGTAAAGGGTGAGGGGCAGGACGATGGAGCCAAGCTTTTTACAGTAATGACNCTCCACCTGGATGCGTTCCTGTGTGATGGACTCTAGGTGACCCTGCTCTGGCAGGGGGGTTGGACTAGATGATCTTTCGAGGTCCCTTCCAACCCCTAGGATTCTGTGATTCTATGAAAGAGTTCCAACAGTCACCAAAACCTTTATTTTTCTTTTCTGATAGGCAAAGGAGAACCCACTGAAGACACTTCTTGAAATTATTACTCATTACTTCCTCGAGCGCCGTGGGGCTTCCAGAAGCATCAATTCAAGTTCTACTCTGTCAGTTCAAAGTAAGAGCTCAACATCTCATCCACCCGACTTCTCGGTTGAAGATCATGCGCATGGGAGTGCCACTGTGCCTGATGAGAGCCTGATTCAAGCCTACAGGTATTCCCATTTCTCTTTGCCCTCTCACTTATTTTTTAAATTAAATAAGTGAAATAACTTTTATTATTTATACCTTCAGCTATGCTACCTTTCATTAGTTATCCTAATAACACCAAGCTTGAATTTCCAGGTTAAAAATCTCCTATGCAAGCCGCCCTTCAACGTTATGCCCCCTACCCATTATGAAAATTTATAATCTCAGTTACATCTTTCAGTCACTGAAGCACGTGGAAATCCAAGCTTTTATGTCTTATAAATTAGAAATAATCACATTGAAGCATATTCTGATGAGGAACTGCCTGCCTGCACTCAAACTAGATATATTCATTCCTTACATAGTCAAGAGCACGAATTACTATCTGAAATTCAGTAGTTATGAACAGTTTAGGTTCAGTTATTTCCCTTTTGTGGAAAACCTGAGAACAGCGTGTAACCAGGTGTTTTAATTGCAGTTATTAATGCCTCAATTGAAGTAACACTCCCTTGCTTCAAGAGAAAACTTTTTAAATGGGCACAAAGGAATAATTCACCTTCCCAGCCTCGGTTCTCAGGGAATTAATCTCATTTTATTCCTCATCCTGAACACAGCATGCTCAAAGTAGCCAAGTCTGAGCATCTGCTTGCAAAACTCCAGCTACTCCTTCCTCATAGGGGAAAAAAAGGCACTATTAGAATCATGGAATCATTATGGTTGGAAGGGACCTCCAGGGTCATCAAGTCCAACCTTTATCCCATCATATTCCTAACCATCAGACCATGGCCTCAAGTGCCTCATCAACCCATTCTTTGAACACCCCCAGGGACGGTGACTCCACCACCTCCCTGGGCAGCCCATTCCAGTGCCCAACCACCCCCTCAGGAAAGAACTTCTTCCTGATTTAAAGAACTTCTTCCTATTTTTCACATTGATGCTACCAGCTGAGAAGCAAAAGGAAGAAATATGAAAGAATGAGCAGCTTCTTTTACAGATAGAGGAGCTTTTAGCGTGTTGTCAGTGATATTCTCTTCCCCTGCCACCATCCCACCTCATGCTGCTCCCTCAGCCCTGCCTCACGTTCTCCCTCTGCCCTACAAGGCACTGCAGCTGACCCATTCCCCACTGTGAGCTTCTCCGGTGCCTGCAGACCTTTCTTATTAAAACAAAACGCTTTTTCTACAGAGGAATCTGTTTATACCCCGCTCTGACACGGAACAGCAACACTCAGCAGGGCAAACCACACCGCGTCCGCCCCCAGATCCCCAACAAAATGGCGCCGCCGCCCCCACCGCGCGGCTACTTATAGCCCGCCCTGCGCATGCGCATTGCCAGAGGCGGGAGGGTGGGGGGGTGTCAACGGCACAGCGAGTGCTCCAGAGCGGCCGCGCGTTGCTCAGGAAGTGGTGCGCTATGGGGCCGCTCTGCTCTAGGCTGGCGGGCACTCTATGGTTTTAACCCTCCGCTGGCGGGAAAGGCGTGCGCAGTGCGGCGTTTGGGGTGATCCCTCCGCACAGGCGGGCTCTGCCCAGACGCACACGTTTAGGCGGTCATTGTAGGGACATAACGTGAACACACACGGGCGAAGAGGCAAAATAAAGCCCCCACACGCAGGGGCAGTGTGTGTTGGTGGTGGGAGAGGCCGGGGACTGTGAGGGAAGAGCCCCTGCCAGCATGGCACAGGCACAGCCCCTCAAGGGGCAATGGATTCCCCTCTGCTGCCTCAGCCAGCGGGGCAGGGGGAGCCAAAAACTGGCAGAATAAAGGAAAATCACAAAGCAAAAACCAGAATGTCCCAACTTTTTGGGTTGGGGACTGTGAGGGAAGAGCCCCTGCCAGCATGGCACAGGCACAGCCCCTCAAGGGGTGACAGATTCCCCTCTGCTGCCTCAGCCAGTGGGGCAGGGGGAGCCAAAAAATGGCAGAATAAAGGAAAATCACAAAGCAAATGTCCAACCAGAAAATGTCCAACCAGAAATGGACCAGAAATGTCCAACCTTTTGTCTGTGCAAGCTTGGAAATGCTGCCCAGCCGCTCACTGGAAGCTGTCGGCTCTGGGGAGGGCAAAACCCCTGTGGTGACTTGCAGGTTTCCATCTAAATCCCGAGTGGTTTTGTACCATTTTTCATGTTTTCATACACACCAAACTCCCAGGTGGTGCCTTCCTGTGGTGGGGAAGGCTGGAACTGGCTGGAGGTGCAGGGAAGGACAAATGGGCTGAGTGGGTGTGACAGGGGAACGTGGGTTCCAGAGCCCGTCCTGATATAAATCACGATTTGTAACTGATTTTTTCTTCAATACCAGCTGAGAATCTGATCCTTGGACACGCTGGGCAGGTGGCTGCATTCTCCCCTTGGATCAGGTCTTGTCCTGGCCGTGCAGTTGGACTGTGTTTCCATCACAGAATCACAGAATCCCAGGGGTTGGAAGGGACCTCAAAAGATCATCCAGTCCAACTTCATCCATGGCACGGCCACAGCAGAGCAGCTGTGACAGGGGCTGTCCTGGGCAGGTTGATGAGTTGGCTCAGCCAGGTCCTGTTCCAGCCCACGAGATGAATGGGTGGGAGAAGCACCATGACAAAGCACAGCTCTCTGATCCTCCCAGCCGTTTCTATCTCCTCCAGCCAAGGAAAAATCAGGCATTACCACGTCAAACCATCAATGCTTGAAATTAGTGTTCATTTCAACTACCTGGACAATTCTGACAATGCTTTCAGGAGTAGAGAGCATAATTAGACAGGTATTCTTCTCTGATTCCTTATTAAAGAGTCTTTTTTTCCATTTATAGAATCATAGAATCATAGAATCATTATGGTTGGAAGGGACCTCCAGGGTCATCAAGTCCAACCTTTATCCCATCATATTCCTAACCATCAGACCATGGCCTCAAGTGCCTCATCAACCCGTTCTTTGAACACCCCCAGGGACGGTGACTCCACCACCTCCCTGGGCAGCCCATTCCAGTGCCCAACCACCCTCTCAGTAAAGAACTTCTTCCTCATATCCAACCTAAACTTCCCCTGATGGAACTTGAGGCCATTTCCTCTCGTCCTGTCATTAGCAATTTGGGAGAAGAGACCAACACCAGCCTCACTACAACCTCCTTTTAGGTAGCTGTAGAGGGCAATAAGGTCTCCTCTCAGTCTCCTCTTCTCCAGGCTCAATAACCCCAGTTCCCTCAGCTGGTCTCCATAAGGCTTCTTTGCCAGACCTCTCACTAGCCCTGTTGCCCTTTAGCAGACCTCTTAAAGTTATTTTGAATGTCTAGAACTGTAAGAACTGCTGAACTGACACGCTGTGCCCTTTGGCAATGAGGTGCCAGGTTAGGAACAACAATCTTCAGATTTCCTGACGTTCCCACAGGCTGATGCTCCCTTCAGTTTACACTTCACAGCACAAGACACTACTTCAAAAACCAGCTTTTAACTGGTTAAATAAAAGAAATGTTTTTGTGGTACAAGGTGCTTCAACTCATGGACTTGCTTTACTATGAAATAGGGTGGAAAAAAAAAACATCCTAGGGTGAAAAACAAGTTTAAGGACAGTTATTGTAAAGGAGGTTAGCATTTTCCAGTTATACAGAATATACATTTCTCAACAGACACAAAAGAGGTCTCAGTGAAGTGGGAAGCACTCAATAAAAGAACTTCCATTTAACAGTGATCTAATGTTATGCAGACAGTGAACAGATCCTGTGGAAGAAAACTGGACTTGTCATGATTTCTTACAGGCTTTTTTTTTTTAGTAAGACCATGATTTGTTAAAAGATATTTTTCAGAAAAGGAATGCTTATAGTGTACAAACAGGGTCACAGATCCAGGTGAATCTCACTTGCACTTCAGAAAACTGTTTTTATAACATTATATATGTAGGAAAACAGATGGAAACCATGAGCTACACCTGGTGTTGCTACCTGGAGGATCAGGCTGGAGAATATGGAAAAGGTCAAATGACAGCAGCGTAGCAACCTATTATCAAGGAAAAGCCCAAATACAAAAGTATTTTTCTTTTTGAACTAAGTGTTCTGCGTTTGAACAAAGGGTGAAACAGTCAGTAGAGTCAGTGTAAGTTTGCAAAAGTGTTAATAAAATTTTCAAACTGCCAGTGAAGCAGATGGAGAAGGAATGGGAACTGCTGGTGGTGGCTTAGGACCTGTCTGGTTTGATAAATATAGTTTGATTTCTGTTAAGATATGATACATATCAAAATGACTAAGCACAAGACTAAAGTGTTACATGTTTTAACCAAATGTGACACATAATAATGATACTGAAATAATGTCCTGAAGACCTACATATAGACATTTAAGTGAAAAGTAATTGTATTTGTGTGCCATTGCTAGATAATAAGTAGCTTAATTTGACAGCAGTACTTCAATTAGCCAAGCAGATATTTTCATTGATTTCCTTGTTCATTATTTTGCTGTTTGAAGCTTTGCCTTTTTCTTCCTTGTAGATGTGATGTTGAGGATCCACCAGATAAAATCCTTCCATCCAGAAAACATCTGCACAAAAGTGAAAAATGCCACGCAGGGACAATATACAACAGCCATTTACCCTCTGATGGGGATAAGAAGTTAAAAGATAGTCAAGAAGATTTAAAAGCATCAACAACTTCTGAAGAGCTGAAATATACAGTGAAGGAGAAGCCAAGGCCCAGATCTGGTCTCATTGTCAGAGGAATGATGGCTGGACCAGTAGCGAGTTCACCAGAGGTGATTTCCAACACAAAATTTTTTGGCTTGGCCATGGATTTTGTATCTAACCTTCTGCAATAAATTAATTTGCAAGTAATATTAAAATTACTTCCGCATGCTAATCCATTAAAATCTGCAGTCTGAAGATATGTGGTAAGTTAGGGAAGAGGTTCTGGTTAGTTCAGAACTTCAGACTTTCAGATGTAACTACTGCATGCAGCCACCCCCTGCATGTCCGTGATCGTGGATTACAGAATTTCTTTATACATCTTTTCCATTCTTGATATCTCTTGACAGATGGGATTTTCCATTTTCCCAGGCAAATTGCTTTTTTACCTTAGCAGTATCTGCAGCTTTCAGTTTTCTTAGCTGTGGATATCTGTTTTACTCATTTTTTTCTAAAACCCCATGTTTAATAAGCAACAGTTTGAAACTGAAAATTACTTTCGAGTTGAAATATGTTTCTAAATTGGTCCAATCAGACTGTATTCACTGAATCACAGAATAGCTTGAGTTGGAAGGGACCTTAAAGCGCATTTAGTTCAACTCCCCTGCCATGGGCAGGGACATCCCCCACTAGACCAGGTTGCTCAGGATCTCATCTAACCTGGCCTTGAACATCTTCAGGGACGAGGAATCCACCACCTCTCTGGGCAACCTGGGCCAGTGTTTTACCACCCTCATGGTGAAAAACTACTTCCTTATATCCAATCTAAATCTCCCCTCCTTCAGTTTAAACCATTACCCCTCATCCCATCACAACAGGCTCTGCTAAAAAGCCTGTCCCCATCCTTCTTGTAGACCAGCTTTAGGTATTGAAAGGCATCAATGTGGTCACCTTGGAGCTTTCTCTTCTCCAGGCTGAACAACCCCAACTCTCAGCTTTTCCTTGTAGGACACCTTATAGGTGTTCCAGGCCTCTGATCATTTTTGTGGCCCTTCTCTGGACTCATTCCAACAGGTCCATGTCCTTCCTGTGCTGAGGGCTCCAAAGCTGGATGCAGTACTCCAGGAGGGGTCTTACCAGAGCAGAGCAGTATTTGTTAACACTTCATTCAAAACACAGTTCAAAAATGCTTGCCTCTTCATTTTTTTTTTCTTCATGCTGGTTTTATATAAACAGGCACTTTCTCTGTATAAAATTAGGCTTGGAATGAGAAATTGAAATATTTTAGACATACCATTTAGATAATACTGAAGAGACTAAGGAAATTGGATAAATTAGTTGG
This sequence comes from Aegotheles bennettii, assembly GCA_013398125.1. Taxonomy (NCBI): domain Eukaryota; kingdom Metazoa; phylum Chordata; class Aves; order Caprimulgiformes; family Aegothelidae; genus Aegotheles; species Aegotheles bennettii. The sequence continues at coordinate 31,079 of VZRW01006588.1, forward strand.
ATGTTTCTAAATATCTCTGAATTGGAAATAAAGGCTAGATACCTGTAGTGGGCAGTCTTTCCATTGAAATGTCTTATATATCTTGGTTTCCTGAGCTGGATACAACCCCAAAAATGAAGCATTTAGAAGGTATTTTGTTGATGTTCTTGAGTAAAAGAAAGCAGTTTTTAACAGTATATAGCATCTCTAATACTGTTCAAAGTTCAAGTAAGGGTGTATATCTGTTTTATTATCATTTTTTAAATTCCAATTTAGTATGTAACCTGATTCCTAATAATAAACAAATTGCTTAGCCCAGAAATTAGTGATAGATCTTTCCTTTGCTTTTTGTGTTTATTTAAAGATGCTCAGTTTTAATCCATGGTTTTAATGGCATTTATTTGTAGGATCTGCAAAAAAGGAAACTTTCAAAACGATCCACTAGCATAAGCAGCACAGCACAGTTAAAGGGTGAAGAACATGAAGAGGGTGTCCCAAGTACTGGTTTTCCAGAAAGCAAAGGATTCTCAGCACAAGTAAATGTGGAGTTTGCATCAAAGACTGTGTCGAGCTCACATACAAATTCAGCCTCTGAAAAACTAAGAAACATCCCTAGAGATACAGATGACTCTTTTGCTGAACTGCTGTCTGAAAGAGGGAGGAGCAAGACAGAAGAAAGAAAATCTGTTTCAAGCTTTGGTACAGATAGCAATGAAAAAAGCCTTAAAGTGAGTGCCCCTCACAGACATTCAGGGGCTGGGAGAGAGAAGAGAGAAAGATCCCTCAAGAAAAATGAGAGTCGGTTGTCAGGCCACAGGTAAGAATGTTTGTACTGAAATGTTGAGTAAATCTGATGAAGGACTGGAAAAGATGGAGATACTGAAAGGCAGGGAAGATTTAAGATTTAGCTTACTAACTTTTGACATCCCATACCACTCAAGACTCCTTTCTTGGTCAGTGGAGAGACCCTAGAGGTGTTGCTTTCTCTTTACTGCTTCAAAAGGGAGCTGGTTACCAGTTCAGACTTAGACCACTTAGACATCTAAGCAGTACAGGTGAGCCCCACCAGTGAAGGTCACCTGCAGTGTTCCAGAGAGACACTGCTCACTCCTTGGGAAATAGTTTTGATTACCTCTAAATACTGCAGTAGTACATCCAGAAAACCTCAGAGGATAAAATTAACGAATCCCAGCCACGTGCATCCATGTGTCCACATGGGTCAGGGTAGTGCTGTGTTCAGAGATACCTGAGCCATGCCCAGAGAAGCTGGTTTAGCTCCCAGCAGTGCTGTACCTGGTAGGGAGACTGCAGTGTGTCTTTGAAGCAGGATAGCCTGTGTCATTGCAGCAATTAAACTAAGCCAAATTAGCACCCCTGAGCACCATGGTGCTGCAGCCACACAGCTCCTGTGCCTCAATGTACTTTAGTCAAGTTAGCTTAGATTTTCTTTATTTTTTATAGTGCTGCATTGCTTCACATTGATATAAAAGGTTTAAAAGATACCCCTTCTGTGAGCTCCAAATATATGTTTTTGGCTTTTCTCTGTCTTACACTCTTACTTGATTTATTATTTTTTTTTCAACTTTTTTTTTTATGGGCAGAATTTGAGAAAAGTGGGAGGCATGGGATTTTGTTTATTTGGGGGCTGCTACCTCTGCCACATCTCAAAGCTGATTTAGTAGTGGGGATGTGACTTGGGTTGGGTTTCAAAATGCTTCAGGTTGAGTCATCCATCAGAGTTTGACTGATCTGGAATTCTGAACTGCTGAAGATGCTTTAGGTTTGAGCAGTGTAGGGCAACTGTATCCTATCCATGCATATATAAAATCTGCATAAGAAAAACTGCTGCCTCATTATCCAGCACTGATCAACAGCTCTCAAACAACTTTAAAACAGGAGGTATCACTCTGCCCCTCCTACAGATGGGAAAACTGAAGCAGGTAGAGAGAGACCTGCATGCTACAGGTCACACAGCAGGTCAATAGTAAAGTCATACACAGGGCTCAGGCACCCTGAGTGTTGGTCTTATGGTGCACTCCCAGTGCTAGAGCATGTGTTAAAATTGGTAGAAACAGTTGAGTTTCTGTCACCTGCTGCTTCCTAAACTAAGGCACATGCCAGTATCCCCTTCTGTCAGCCATCAATTAGTGTTTCTGTTATACTAAATTTAACAGCAGCCAGGTTTATTGCTGTTTTTTACGTGCTGAAAATCCTCCTTAGTATGCTAAAACTGCAACCACAGATTTTTAAAATGATTATTACTATTTTGTTTTCTATTTAATTTCTTATAAATTTTGAGACACAGTGTGTTGAGGCCCTGCTGAGATCATGAAGAATCACAGAATACCAGAATCACAGGATGTTAGGAGCTGGAAGGGACCTGGAAAGATCATCTAGTCCAACCCCCATGCCAGAGCAGGTCACACAAGAAGCAATGGTATATTACATTTCTGCACATTTATGTTAGAGGCTGTGGGAGTTAACAAACTGGGGATCTACTGGAGCTGCAAATGGGCCAAAACTGGCACTTGCTTCCTGTCTGGATCCAAAAAGCAACTGAAAGTAAACACAGTTATTTACCTGTGTTAGCTAACTTCATTTGTGAAAGATTATTGAGTAATAGGCCAAAGTACTACAGTCTGAAGTCTTAAAATCCACAAGAGGTCAGTTCTCCATTATGTACTGTGCTGGAAAGCTTTGAGCTGTGTCAGGTAATGGTTGAACCCAGGCAATATAGAAAAAAAATGGAACTGGTGCCTGCAGATCCACCTTTGATATTCTGCTTCCAGAAGGATTTCTTAAGTCTTTGCATGACTCCGTGTAAATGCAGAGACAGCTCATAAGTCCCCGTGGGAGCAGAAGCAATGGGCTCTGACCCCATATAACTCTTGTTTCATATAGATTGACAGTGTATAAGGTAGTGCTAACTCATCACTTTATCCTTTCCAGTTTCAGGATGGCTTCTTACTTCATGTTCAGCATTAACTGAGGTAGAGAATACAGCTTCAGCTTTTGACAGCTCCTCAGCAAGCTGAGAGGGAAAGTGTATGCCTGGTATTTGATAATGAATACATAGTGCATTATTGATTGAGGAGTGTCAAAGGCATATGGGACTGGATACAATCCTTAGGGAAAATAAATCTCTTGTACTAACTTCACAGTTGGATGTGCTGACACTTCCTGGCCTTATGCAATAATCATGGAGTGAGCAGAAAAGGAGAAGCTGGAGTGAAAGGGGTCTGCCCCAGTGCAACATTTTGTGCAGTGTGCTGAGGTGCTGTGCTGCACTTCCATAGTGAGTTGTTGGAAATAATTTCCTTCAGAGGACTGCTTTGGTTTAGCAAGAACAGAAGAGGGAGCTGTTTCCTAAGCAGAGTCCATACAATCTGTTTCCAAAGCACCACGAGGACTTTCCTGCCAGACGATTTGAGTTAAAGCCAGTAGAGCATTTGAATTCATGCTGAGCTCCGAGCTCCTGAAAACTCCCACTTAAATCAGCTGGACTGCTGGTACTCCTGAAGTTAAGTGGAAGTAACAGAGAGTGGAAGTGAGACTCCAAATAAACATCGACTGTTCCAATGTAAGGTTTGGCTCTTGGAAGACTTTTATCCCTTTGGCCAAATCTTGCAGTGTATGAGAACCTTTCAGGATTTGGCCAGAGTGCTTCTGCATTTTGAGAGTTGAGAAATGACAACATAGGAGCAGATACTTGTCTGGATCCTCTTCCATTCTCTGTTACTCCTACTTGACACCTCTGACAGAAGTGCTAATTAAGTATTTGGATGAGTACCTGAAAATCTATATGGGATTAACCACAGCTAGTTCATTCACAGGCATCCACCCATAGAAAATTAAAGGCATACAAATCTTGTTTTTCCTTCTGTCTGCTGTACTTTTTCATTCTCCTTTCTCATATGAATAAAATGCTATTGTTGCACACAGGCTGCAGGCACCCATTGTCTATGTATGAGAAAGAACTGAAGCAACACCACTGCCATGCTTCGAAAGACAAGCTGCATGTTATTGAATGAATGCTTACAAACTGAGTGGGCAGAAACACCTAGCTGTAAAAATATCCTGGGGAAATACAGATCCACAGTGTTTCGACTCACATGTTTTAATGGAAGAAATGATTGTGCTTTTTTTTCATCAACCATCTAATTCTTAGCTGCCCCACAAAGTGTGTGCGCAGGGTAACTGTGTCAAGAGGCCAGATTTGTTACTTGATATTTCAATCTTACAGTATCAACTTAAAGTTAGGTCTCTGAGTACCATATTTCACATGGAAGTTTGTCCTCATTAAGAATTGGAGGTTCTGGCTTTGCTCAAATAGAAACCATTTTGCTATCTTGACAATGAGGAGGCATTTGGATTTCTGTGATAACCCAGATTAAATGCTCTTTGCCCTGCAAAGAGGGCTGTGTAATTCAAGAGTGAGCACTAAGTTTTCCAAAATGACAGCCCAACACACCCACCACAGATAGGAAAACTAATGCAAATTCATTTATTTGCATTGCTATTGCTGCAATTCCTTGTTTCTTTTTAGGAAAATGGAATAAAGGTAGTGAATCTATCAACTGGAGACGAATGATACAGATGTAGTCTGTGCTTGTTTATTGAACTACTACTGCTGAGAGCATCTACTTTCAAATTCAGGTAACTCCAGTGATGGCTTAGAGGCCAGTGCTTATCTGCAGTTATTACCTAATTGCTTATAGCTGTAGTAAAATACTGACTTTTCATAGAAAAACGCTTGATATTTTATCAGAATGGTCTGGACTTAATGTTGATCCCCTGGCAGACGTAGTGTCACTACACAAAGAGTGCACTGCATTCCTTTAATCACAGAAGGATGGAGGTGAAGAACAATTTGTTCACCTGCGTCTTCATTTATCTACACAGTACCCGGCAATATGATGTCTGACTTGTTCCCCAAAAAAAGGTAGAATAATGATCACAAAGAATTAGAACAAAAGGATTATTTTCTTCCTTGTATTACAGTGGGAACAGAAACTTTTGGGTCAATTGTATTGAGGATTTATCCCATAAAGAAAGTATAAATATGCCATAGAGTTTGCATACCTCCCTAGATGTAATTGTGAATGCAATCTGTATGCCTTTTTTCATTTAGAATTCCTTATTTTTAAGTAATCCAGAAAAAAAAGCAATATATAGGTGGCAGCAAATCTTCATGTATCCTCAGCTGTCAACAACCAGCAACTAATTTGATTTCTCAATTCATCTTGGTTTGTTTATTGCACCATATATGTTGTGGTGTTGGTAATGGTAACCGTGCTGGTCCCTGGAAGCTGTAGGTACAGAAGGTTATTATAAGGAGAGTGTTCCAATCTGGGTTTTAAACTTATTTTTCTCAGGAGCTGGATGTCTGACTTTTCATATTCCATGATTTTAGCCTTTAATACTTCAGATATAATGCTTTAGTGGCCACAGTACATTTATTCTTTCCTGTCTAAACCATGTAATAGTAGTACAGTCATGAATATCTGAAGTAAATAAGGAAATACAAAGGTCTGCTTTGACACAAATCAGGCAGCAGAAGTAATTAACAGTGGATCAGTTTGTGGAACTTTCCAATGTGACTTTATTGTGCAAGGGAGATTGTTGATGGGTTTTCTTGTTGTATAAACTAATACAATGTGTACAGCACTCATCATTTTATTGTAGAACCTTCTATTTTAAGGAAATGAGAAATATTTCTCTAAGAACATATGGAGTCAAATACATAATGCAACATTTGTATGTTGATACCAGGCTAAACACACACACACACGGAATTATGTCAGTGATTCTTCCATGCCCCATCATAGCGATTTTATTTAACTTAACAAATTAAAAATTGCATTTATGTCTCAGTGCCAATTCAGTGGAGAACTTGAAACCCCATCTATCCTTTCAGATCATTTTCCTGCTGTTTATAGTTCATTCTCAAATGAGTATTTCTCAGTCTTGTCCTTTTTAAGTCCTTGTTCCCCTCAGTAGTGTTAGTTGTGTGCAAGGCACAAGGAAAATGTGGACTACTTTTAATTTTTTTATTTATTTTGAGATTTTCAAGGGAATAAAAAATTACATATTTAAAAATACACAACTCAAGTGAATGATCCGAGATTCCAACTAAAAAGTTGCTTTATCTGTCGTTAGGATTTTGTTAAAATGCTCCTAAGTTCCACAGGAAATTGGGAGAGATGATGTGGAAGGAACATTTTCAGATGAAAGGTAGCAAACTACCAAGGACTTTCCTGAGTCTTTTAACCTGGGCAGAGCCTTGAATGGCAGTGAGAAAAGGTTCTCTGGCACCTTTAATATCTTGCCACCTTTATTATCAACTGTCCCTTTAGCAGGGGTATCGGACCATATGACCTCCAGAGGTCCTTCCAGCCTCAACCAGTCACTGATTCTGTGGTTTTTCTTAATGCTGAATCCCCTACAAGAAGGAAGTATTTATCACTAAACTGAGCACACAGAATAAAAAATGAGGGTCTGTGGTGGAGTGGAATTCATGAACTTTAAGAACAGTAAAAAAATAAATGGCTGTTGAAGTTGATGCCTGGCCTTGGATTAAAATCTTTCTGTTGCTTTTCCAGAAAAACCATAGTGAATAATGAGTTATTTGGGAAGGATAAATGCTGTTAGAAGGTCAAGCTTTTCCCTGTGTTTCACAGCTTGAGCAAACAAAATTGGGGAAAGGCAAGCAAAACCACTTCACACTAGCTGAGAAACAGTTCTTTTGTCTCACTGCAGTTGTTGCTTATGCAAACCTCTGAAGTTTAAGTGCTCTCCTAGTTTTCCATGCCCCTTAATTCTATCAATGTAAGGTATGGTAGTGATGTGGAACCCCTCCAGTTCTCAGCTGAATAGTTTCTAGATGAGTAAATCTGAGCTGGCCAGCTGGGTTCTGACTGGGCAGTTCTGCAGTGTAGTGGAACCACCTACGCTTGAGTTAGATGGACAGATATTATCTGTAGACCTCAGTTTCACTTCTGGCAGTTAAGAAGAAGAAGAACATGTTAAGATGTTTGAACTTCTAGTTTTCATGTATAAAGCCAACCACCCTCCCTCCCCCATTTTCAAGAAAAACAGCGTAGAAACTAGAATCAGAGCAACTAAAGAAGAAAAAAGTCTAAAACTGGAATCAAAGACCCAAGGAACAAAGGGACTGAGCAATCAGGACCTGAAGTTAAGGATATCTTGCCAATTCCATAGGAGCTACAAGAGAATAGTGTTACATCAGAACAAAAATTTCCTCCTGCCATTATTGAGCAAAAAGATACAGCAGTGGATCCCATTGTCTAAAGGCAGAGATCTATAACACAGTTTCAGGAGCAAGGAAGATAATTGATTCTCCACTCGTCCTTTCATTGTGAACAATCACCCTACTTATCCAGTTCTAATTGTGCCTGCTATACCCTCCTTTGCCTTGCCATCAGTCTTGGCTACGGACTGAATGTGAGCTAGTGGTTTCCTCTCAGAAATCTGCCAGTGCAGATGGATATTTCAGACAGGAGGGACCATTTTATGACTGTGTAACTTGGCTTCAGGTGCCTTTTCCAACCAAAACTTAAGTATCTCTGATGCACTTCACCACCAGCAAAGCAAGTGCCAGTGAACTCAGAGCCAGCTTCTCTTCTTCCAGTAGTCTCTCAACTGAGTTCACCTTAGCTGGGCACTCTAGTGTTTCCCAAAATATCACTCAGCATTTGGTAATAAGCCTTTTTCTATCAGTACTCTGCATTCTAACACAAATAGGGTAGGGTTAGTGAATTGCCATAGATACCAAGTTCCTTAGTGGAACATTACTCATATTTCATAAAATCTTAGAAATTACAGATGGAAAAGACCTTTTAAGGTCATTTGCTTCTATGGCAGATTATTCATTACTCTCTATATTTGCTGTAATACTTTTTCCAGTCTAGTCTTAAGTGACTGAAGTGACACCTCTCCCCTGAGAATATATTCCAGCAGTCCTTAGTCTTACAAATTTTTTCCTTATATTCACCTTGCATTTGCTTTTTTCTGCACTGTTATCCATAGATGAAGTTAATTTTTGCCTGATCTTTCTGTTCCTTGCTACATATTCATCTCTGTTGAAATACTTCTAAATATTTCTCATGTTCCTTTGGGCATTTTTTTGTCTAAAGCTTGTATTGTCTGCTTGTATTTTTATCTTTCCTGCTCTGAAATTTTGCTGTTGTTTTTCTGTTAGGTTTTATTACTTTATTTTATATTTCTTCCACGTGTTAGAGGACTGCTCTAACTTTGTTGCACTGTGATTTTGACTAGTACAGGGTTAGAACAGTCACTTCATGGCTTGATTGTCAGCATTATAAAATCACATCAGCACACTTGTCACTGCAGTTTATCACAGGCATATGCTGTCTTGCTTTCAGTTTCAAGCACATTGAATGCAAAATATCTCCTCAGGGTTTTAGTGTGTTTTCCTCCAAAATAGTCTTTATAGTATTATTATGAAGTCTGTCTAATCTGCTGTGGTAGGACAATATGTGTTCCTGTAGAAAAGGTGCCTCCCTTCAGTCCCTGCATTTCTGTGTAGCTGACAAGGAGTGAATGGCTCCACTTTGCTTTCTGAACCACCTATGACTTTCTTCATTCTGCATGGAGGCCAGAACAGGTGAACTCCATGTGTTACTGAAAACTCCTGCCTTTTCCTTTTCATATCTTCCAACTAGAAGTCCATGAAAATTCACTTTTATGGAACTAGGGCATCCTTAGAGTAAAGCAAAATACTAATGTTCTTCAAAGAAATCCTCTAAATCCATTAAGAATATGTGCAGGTTTTTTGTGTACTCTTTTAGATATCTGAGACTTTCAAAATAATATTTTGAAAGTGTTATGCTCCTTAAAGGATTAATATTTATATTTTCTGTTATTAACAGCAATAAACCATCTTATTATCTATGTGAGGACCAAGCCTATACCTTCCAGTTATTGAATGCTTACGACTGCCAAGATCCTCTCCTGCATTTTTATTCTGCACCATTCCTGGCCACAAGCTGTGCTGATTTACATTAGGACATTGGCAGACAATGTTGGCCATGAGTTTTTGAGCAAGTCCAGAGCAGGATTTGATGTTCCTCCCATCAGCATAAGCAAAAAATCAGAGCACAAGCGATCCAGGAGGTTTATGGACTGCACTGATGTTAACATCACGAGACAGGGGATGAAGGAATTGGCTGGTAATGTTCTCTTCCAGACCTGATCTTTACAAGCAAGGGAGAACTCATTGGGGGTATGAAGGTTGGGAAAAGGCTTGGCTGTGGCAACCATGAGATGGTGTGAGGAGATGAAAGGACAAATCATGGCAAACCACACTGTTAGAATCCTGGACTTCAGAAAAGCAGCCTTTGGCCTGTTCAGGGACCTGCTTGGAAAAAATAGTCCAGGACATAGGTCTAAAAGAAGAGGGGTCCAGGGGAGCTGGTTGATCTTCAAGGATCACTTCCTCCAAGCTCAAGAACAGTCTAGCCTGACATTCAGGAAGTCAACCAAATGCATCAGGGGACCTGAATGGGTGAACAAAGACCTTCTGAGGCAATTGAAACACAAAAAGGAAGCACAGGAGAAGTGAAAGAAGGGTCAGATGACTTGGGAGCAGTATAGAGACACCATCTGAGTGTGCATAGTTTGGGGAAAGCCAAAGCCCTCTTGGAGGTGAATATGGTGAGGGATATGAAGGGTCACAAGAAAGGCTTCTGCAGATACATCAGCAGAAAAAAAAAAGCCTGGGAAAACTGTGGAACTACTGGTGAATAAGGCAAAGGACCTGGTGACAAAAGACACAGGAAAGGCTGAAGTACTCGGTACTTGGAGCAGAGAACAATTACCCTCAGTAGGGGAGGATCAGGTTAGGAAAGATTTAAGCAGATTATACCAATATGTAGAAATATACAATGGAGTTTGGGGATAAAGAAGACACAGCCAGACTCTTCTCAGTGGTGTCACGACAGGAAAAGAGGCAATGGGCACAAACTGAACTGCAAGAAGTTTGGTTTCAACATAAGAAAACTCTTTTTTTTCTTGTGAGGGTGGAAATGCTGGAACAGGTTGCTTAGGGAGTCTGTGGTATCTCCATCCTTGGAGATACTTAAAACATGACTGGGCATGGCCCTGAGCAACCTGCACTAGTTGAACCTGCTCTCAGCAAAGAGTTGGACTAGGTGAGCTCCAGAAGTCCCTTCCAACCTCAGCTATTCTGTGATTCTGGACTCATGACAGAAATAAGAGAGCTGGAACAGCTGCCCTCTTTTAAATAGGGGCTATCACTGAAACAGGAAAATACAGTGTCTAGTGAAGGTTAACATATGAAAGTCAAATTTCATGAAGAATACTAATAAACATTCCAGTTTTAATTGTATTGTTTAAATAAAATTAAATTTCCAACTGAAAGGGGAAATAGTTCCAGCAAATTATTTAATGTACATTATTTAGCCAATGGTTATGATTGGTTCCAGTCTTCTCTGCTATGCATTTTGGTGTAAAAATAGATTTTCTAGGAATAGTGAATATTTTAAAGTCTGTACTATTTGCCCAATGGGCTGTAATACTTCATTGTCATGTACAAAATAGTTGTGTCAGATGAGATTGCTTTGCCTAAAATATCATCTGACATTTTGATAAGTGACGAAGTTTTGATCTTGTGAGGTGTTGAGCTGTTCCTAAAAGTATTCATCACCTTGATAGCCTGTTCTTTCAAATGAGGTCTGAGCTCAGATGGCCGTATTCTTACAAACTAGAGTGCTTAAAATCAGTCAGAAAAGCCCAACTGATCTCAGTATATGGCAGCATGCAGTGTGCATGAGCAATGTCTGAGGAATTCACTGCATTTTTCCCACTGTGAGAGGAAGGGGATGTATTGGGCAATGGTGGCATTTCTAGGAAACAGGAGTTTAGTCAGAGTGCAACATTTCAGACAGAAGAATGGAAAGGAATGCAGAGTTGGAGCAGCCTAATAGTAAATTCCCTTTGCACGTTTCCTTCCATCTTTGTCTGTTTGTGATCTGTGTGTAGCACCAGGCATTGTCCTTCAGCCACGCGAAGAAGCCCATGGCGTCACATCAAGTTTTCGTCAATGCTTCGGGGTGGCTTTGTAGGCAGGAAGCACAGTGAGAATAGTGCAGCCAGCACCTTCCCTGGGAGACCAAACCCTCCTGGAAGTGTGCTCAGCTGCCAGCCAGGGAATGAGCCAGTATTTGATTCTTGCAGTTGGCAATCGGAAGAATGTCTGTCAGAAGAAAAGGGGTCATCTTTCGGGAATATGGATGTAACGAGCCTATATGAGAGAGAGAGAGAGAGGTCGTAGTTGCCAAATCACTCAGTGGTGAAAACCTTTGAGTATCTGGACTTGCATAACACCTTTTGTAACATAATGCTTGGACCGGAAAAAAGAACCTAAAATAAAAGTAACTGTTGTGACTTCTATTTTGTGCCAATGGATTTATGGCATCAGAGCCTTCAACATAACATCTGTGTGTGCTGCCACTTGCCCTTTTAGTATTTTTCCAGCACTCCATAGGAAGAAGCACTTTGCAATTACTGGAAGTGGCAAATGGCTTCTCTATCATTTCTTTATTTTTGGAAAGGATGTAAAACTGGAAAGGTCCAGACCATTGCCTAAAATGCATTCAGTCAATTGAGAATTTGCCTCGTTCATGCAAACAGAGAGGGACTCTAGATCTCAAATGTAAAACAAGAGCAGACAGTATACATCCTATGTTGCTGGTAGAGCTTCACATCCTTTCCTTTCACTGTGTCCACATACGGACATCTGGGGGGAGCAGTAGGAACCAGCATAAGAAATTATCTGTGCCTTCAAAACAACCAATTGTTTGTAGGTAGCACAAGGAATTTTTGTCCCCTTTAGTGTTACTCTCCCTAAGATTTCTTTACCAGGAGGTAAAAGCTCTCTTTTCAGTAGGCTCACCAGTAGACTGTTATCTGTCTTCACCTTTTTAATAATAAAATGAGATAAGAGAACTAGTCCACTCCTCAGTATAAGTTCTTGTCTTCTTCCAGTTTAACGTTCAATATTAGCTTTCAGGAAGATAACTTATTTTGCTAAAATACATCAGGTTACGCTGCTTTGGACTGTTCAAAATTGGAGGTTTCTAACAGGAAATGTAAGGCCATGAAAATTCCACATCCTTAAGAATAAATGGCCTAAAAGTTGAAGGTCTAAAGCAGGCAGAGTGGGTACCTTATGTATGACAAGCAGATGGAGGAGTTGTATGCACCTCCACTGATGGGAATGGATTGTTGAAGCCTGGGAACCCTTCTCAATGCTTTATGCTCTTAGCTGATGTCTTGTAATCATCTTTATTTAATGGAATTGTAGCCCCCTGATTTATTTTACTGATACTTGTTTATTTTGCTGGCACTTGTTTTGAGTTGCTGAATGTAATGCTCAGTTCACATGAGTGGTGCTGTGCTCCCTGAGAATCCCAGTGTGGGGGTGTTGCACTGAAAATACTTTCATAGAGTACAGTATAAATAAAGGAGCTACACTTTTATTGTAACAGGTCTAGTTTTATAGCCTGAGATAGATATTCATCCATTACCTATGAGGGAGCATTCTGTTCAGGTGAGCCCAACTCATCATGCAGCTCAAACCATCTCATAGCTCAACCTGTGATTACCATATTTTTTCATATACAAACCTTCCCAGCAATGATGAAGTTTTCCTCTGGATTGTCATGACAGTTATTAAAATTCAGCAGGGCAAAAGCAGCTTTGTGTGTGAGCTTATTAGGAATTACCCTTCCAATGACAATCTTCTTTCATTTACCATTTTTATATCTATCAATGAGCCATCTGTCTATGAATTAATTTTTCATGCTGCTAAAGTGCCAATCAAATCAGATGTAGTGCTGAACTAAAAAGTTTGGAGAAATTAAGTGTATGAGCTCTGTTACCTGTGTCAACCAGACTTGCAAGCATGGCAGAATTTGTATTAAATCTTCTTGACATAGGAACATATTTCCTGGTATTGATCATGGTAATTTCCTTTGCAATAACTTTTAATATTTCTGGTTTTATAATTTTGCCCCAAAGCAGTGGCAAGCCGTATCACATATAATGGACTTGTTTACCCTTCTGCAAATAGTAAGAGTCTGATTTTTTTCTTACCTACCCTCCAGATCTTACTCTCTCTCGTATATATCTGTATATGGCATAACAGTACAAGGCTGTACGATTGTGTTGGGTCTTCTAGGCATTCTCCTGACACTGAATTATTATGCAGAAAAGATATACAGCCAGCAGAAAAGCTGTTGTAATCAGGAAGTGAAAATACGTTTTACTGACAGTCACCTTAAAGCCACTGGTGATCAGTGTTTATTTTTTAAGCCCCTTTGTTTATTTGACCTCTTGTGTGTGGCAGTATAAATAGGAAATAGTGGAATGCACATGCATTATTGTGCTGAGAAGTTCTTTCTCTTCAAGTTCAGCTTTTCTGCGTAAATTCAATTTTCTGCAGTGCCTGAAGGTCAGGTAGGAATGTTCAAATATTTAGAGAAAGTACTGTATAGTATGTTTATAATGAAGCATATTTTCTTCCTGTCCCATTTTTCTGCCATGACGGATGACTTCCCCCTTCCTAAATTTTCTAACGGTATGGTTTTACATGCACAATAAATTTTCCTGGAACAGTAACCATCTGCTCAAATGGAAATTGCAATAAATGTCCTGACAGTGTTCTGAGAAACACAGGTTCTCCTTAAGGAGGGAACCTACAGCTGCAAAAATACCCCACTTAACCAGAAAACACCCTGCATCAATCTTTGATGTCAGCACTTTCCTCAGCTTGATGGGAATTTCCTTGTGCCTTGAGATTTCAAAGCACTTTGCAACCCAGTCTTGGTTCTTCCTGGAACGGGTGTGAACCCAAAATCTTAGACTTTCCAGAAGGCAATAGTGTAACAAAAAACTGGTGCCAGGTGAGCTATATATGAATTGTACCGTAGAATCACAGAATCACTCTGGTTGGAAAAGACCTTCAAGATCATTGAGCCCAACCATCAACCCAGGACTGCCAAGTCCATCACTAAACCATATCCCCAATGGCCACATCCAAATGTTTTTTGAATACCTTCAGGGATGGTGACTACACCACTTCCCTGGGCAGCCTGTTCCAATGCCTGACCAAAACCAAAAGCAGTCAACCATAGTTGACTCTATTTTCATTTATGGATATTTTCAGGTGAAACACTACTGAGGAGAAGTGTTTGGGGTGGCAATGAATGAAGGATGCTAATTTGATGTAGGGAGTGATCTCCATGCCTGGACATAGGCATGTAGTGCTATTTGAGATGCTAAGGTATCCAAGACATCTAATGAAACTAGGAGATACGATACATACACTACCTATAGGAGACCCAAGTCCTTCTGAAGCAGCAACTGAGGCTGGATAAGATGCTGTAACCTGTAGTGTTAAGAGCTCTGTTTTTGCAAAACTAGATCAAAATGGAACCTAGGAAGAAACACATTTTTCTTAAGGAAATGAGACAATAGTGTGCAATCTCAGACAAATGAAAAATGTGGATTGTGGTTATGTGTAAGTGCTGTTAAGTGACATGGGTACTTGGCTTAAAAATTGGCAAATTGAGTGTTAGAGACCCTTTTCCTGACCAGCAGACTTGAAAATACTGGTAAGCAGCTAGCCAAAAGGAATCTCAGCTGAAATTCAGTATTAGCAGAAAGTGAAAGGTAATCTGATTCTGTTTAAAAATATGCCACAGTCAAGTATATTAAAGTCTATATCTCATCAAAAGTACTGCTATATTCAGTGAAATCTCAATACTACTTATGCCACTATACAAATTTACTCTCAGTCTTCTTATTTCTATTGGCCTGCTGGGTGTCCTATTTATTTTTGCCTCAAGTCCCTAGTAACATGAGTGTTTCAATTCCATTCTAACTTTTTGGAATTGTGACCATCCACATTTCATTGCATAAATCCTTTAACTTGTTTATAGAGAAAAGGAGGTGTTTCTTACAGTATCAAAGACTCTCGGTGAGAAAGGTGCCAAAATGCTTTTAACTAGAAAAGTCCTAACTGTGTTTTGTCTGTCTTCTGGCTTTATTCATCTTTCACACACTGAAAAAGGAAATTAAGTTAATGGAAAATATGTGATATGACAGCAGTTGTTGCTATAATGGTATCATGCAATCAAAGAATGTTGCTGAGGAAATTATTCCATGCTATTTTGAAACGACTGTCAGTGCAATACCTTTTTTTCCAAAGGCCAGTGATTCAGTATTCCTCATTTGAAAAAAAAAAACCAAACAAAAATTACTATCTTTTTACAGTAGGTATTTAAAACTTTTCCTTGGTTCTGAATTCATTTTGGTACAAATTCAACAGGAAGAACAAACCCATCTCATCTCCAAAAATCTAACATTCTGTTTAAGTTCTGACTCCACAGCCAAGTTTAAATGCTTGGTCTTTGTAGTAGCTGTTTCTATGAATTTTTAACCTGTGATTTATGTAGTATACAATTAAATCACAAGGGCAGTTGAACAACTGCTACCTGTTAGTGGATTGAAAAATTACCCTGGTAAAGGAAGCCAGTCAACACCTATTCCCACTTATATTATTTGGATATTTCAAGTAGTTTAATGACTACTTGAATCTCATCCCGATCCCCATCAGGGATGTAAATTTTACTTTTTCCTGATCCTTCAGACTCAGAGGCAGTCATATATATGTGAATATCCTTGCTTGAAATTCATAGTATAAAATCTGCCCCTGTATATGAGCTCACAGGACCTGACATGCTGAAATCACACAAATGAGATGAAACTGATGCTGGAACAGGACTGAAATGCCGAATCAGCTGCAGTGTGTTGCTTTGTGCTGGGTGCTTTTCCTGATGAGCTCCTGAAGTTCAGCTTTGTGTATATACACACCCCCATATATATACACACATAAAAAAATTATATCTTTACATAAGCATATTTAATACTTTTTATTGTTTATTCCAACAACTTTTCTCATTAGAAGTAAGCATTTGCTCATTCATTTTTTGATTAATTTTAACGTAGGAAGTCTCCAACATCCACTTGCTATAAAGAAGACCAGATGAAAGATGTCCTAGAATTAGGTGAGTTATGTCAAGCTTCAGTTTGGCTTTTGCCATCCTATTCTTCAGAGCAGCTGTAACCAAATATGCGAGTCACATCTTTTGTATCTCTCAGTTGATTCAGAGTAATTGCATTTACTGTTAACTTCTTGGGTAAAACTGTGTAAAGAAGTCATTAAGAAGTAATCAAAGGCTGGCACATGTATTTGTTATCTGTCCCTTTTGGCCAAAACTATATTATCCTTTTTTTTTTAATATGGATGATGAGAATATTTTAATTGTCATATTAATGACCCCCTGGCACTGAGCCTGCTGGGGGAAGCAATTTTTTTCATCCAACACATTATATGATTTTTTTTTTCTTTCAGTTGATGTTGAGGATGAAGAAACAACTGGAGAAGTTATTAAGAACCCAGATCTTTCCACACTGTATATGCTTCAAGTAGTATCAAAGGCAATTGATATTTCTCTTGCAAAAGTAAGGCTAACTGTGATGGTGAATACAATTAGGTGTGTGAGAATGTTATTTCAGTTAAATTAGTTAAAGCTGCAATGGGTTGCTCTGTGTTGTATGTTTGTGTGTGATATAACATGTGCTATATTCAGGTGAAAAAGAAAGGTAGGGATGGCTGTCCAAAATTCAGAAAAATACCAGAAGAGCACGCCAGATTGCATCAGCCCACTTGAAGCACAGATAATAGCTTTAATTAGTGAAGCTTTTATTATTTTATCAATGCCTCTAGTCAGTGATTCATGTCCTTATTCTCCAGTTCTTTAAGTTGACAATGGTTCAGAACAATTTTATCATTCCCCTATCGCTTTTTTTCCCTCACTTATCTTCCTGATTCTGAGCAGAGATGAAACCATTAAATACTTCAAATATTTTCCTTCTCATTCAGAGGGAAAAAAAATGGAGAAAAGATATTGAGGGTGTCTTCCAATTTCATTTCTAGATCAAAGAGGACCGAGTAACTGTACAAACACTGAACAGTCTATTCTTATTTACTCAGCTTTACTTCAGCATGAATGCAATTTCTTCAGTTTAGCTATTTCTGAGCAGTAGTGGTCTGCAGTTGTTCAGGGCCAAGATCTGAATTTGGCATATGCTGATATGCCATCCAACATAGAGCAGTCAGACATTTGAGTAACATTCATCTCATATCAGCAACTCTGACAGCCAAAACAGGCTGCTTTTCTCCGTATCATGTCCAGCAGGGTCCTTTTCTCTGTAATATAACCATCAGAAGGCGTTGCTCCTCTAGTTGTTAAATTTAAGGCAATATTCTGTAATGCTTTCATGGGAAAACATGCACCAGACCATCTGCATGAACAGTTTCCTATGTCGAGCAGCACACACCACTGTGAGTTGAAGGAATATTGCCGGAAAAGGAAAAAATTGCTCCTTTTCTTTTCAGTGTTGCTATTTACAGCATGTATGAAACAGAAAAGGGTGGTTACAGTGAGTTAGTCACTACCCTTCCACACTCCTCCTTTCTTTTCTACGAATTACTGCAAGAAAATGTACCTGTGTTTTGGATTAATTTTTAAAACGAGAACTTTTTTCTTTCTTTTTTTTTTTTTATAGGAATTAAAAAATCTTTTGTTTGGCTCCAGTCTTTCTTGCTTCAGTGAAGAATGGAAAATACAGAGTTTTACATTTAATAACATCCCGCAGTTAAAATATGGCATTGTGCAAAAAAAGGTACTGTAAATGACTTCCTTAAAGTGTTCCTTCCTTTTTACACTGAGTTTACAAAGGCTGTGTGTTTCAGCAGTAAAAATAAAAGGGTCTTCTAAAGACTCTTTCTTCAACTTCTCTGCTTACCACAGGACGATGTCAGCTTATCAAATCTTGTTAGGAGACTTGAGATGGATGGGATGGGGGAAACTTAAAGTAGCTACAGAAAGTGCATATGTGTGTGTGTGATGGGAGTTATTTGTAGGGAGGAAGATAAGCCACTTCAGCTGAAAGCTAGTGGTGATAAAAGAATAAAAGGGCATAAATCAAAAGTGGAGTTTTGAAGAAAAAGGATATGTGGGGGCAATGCTGAACAAGTTTAAGGTGGAGCTTGATCTAGTTCAGAATGGGGGGATGTAGCAAGAATTGCCTGCAGTGCCTGGGGAGATTTTTGCCTCTTAAAGGTATAGGGGTAACTTGATGTGGTTCATTCCTAAAACAGAGGGGAACAAATGCCACTGCAGTGTCACTGGGATTGGGACACTGGGGCTGCTGGTGGAACCACCTCTTTTGCAGTAATGTTTCTGTAATGCTGGACTGCAGCTACAGCATGCCAGCTTCTCCCTGAAACAAGGTTTTTGTCAGTTCCTAGGCATCATCTACCAAGTGGCCCTTTCTGAAATCTCCAGCAGGTCCCTGTGGTGACCAGAGCTGGTAAAACCACTATGTTATGACTCAGGTCAGCCTGGAAAGTATGTATCCAATCCATAGAATTTTTTGGTGCTAGCAAAGACATCTCTGGTCTAAGGCATTCAGTGGGAGACTGACTCATCTGGTGTCTATCTTGTCAACCTTGTCTGGGCACCTGACTCTTACAAACTGAGATGGCAGTGCTTCAGACTGTCCTTCTGCTCTGGATGCTGGATGCAGTGTGTCAGCCTGGTTTCTCAGCTGGCTGATGCATAGTCTCAGATCAGGGACCACACACAGGGCACAGGATATGTTGCTGCCTCCAAAATCAAACAAAGCCATAGTAAAAATGCATCCTCCTCAGCTGCAACTTAATGCTTTTCTCACTGCCCTGTGACTCTGGGCATATGCTTCTGTGATATCTCTGCACCAGGTTTCTTTGGCTTCAAAGTAGATCTTTATATACTATATCAAAACGAGAGGAAGAGGCGCTTTAGGGCAAGGACACTGGCTAATAAACCTGTCATTAAGATGTTTGATTAAGTTGCCTTGTCTAGTTAAATATTTACTTAGGCTGTTGATCTCAGAAAAAAAGCTGCTTATGTTTAAAGAAAACCAAGCAGAAAAAAGATATTAAAAGTTAATTTAAACTCCAAAAGCAACTATGACATTGATGTTCACTGGTCCACAGTAGAAGTTACTTTGGTGTTCCCAGACCCTGCTGCTAGAGAAAGGACGTGTCATCACTTGTAGCAACTCACCGATCACAAATTCCCTACCATAAATTCCACAACAGGAATGGCAAAGCAGCATGTTTTGCTTAGATATATTTATTTCAGATAGTTAATATATTCCTCCTCACTTTCAAAATTAATTTCAGCTAAGCAATTGTTTTAATCTCTCCTACGTTAAGTTTCTGTGGTGCTATGTGAAGATACTTAGAATGGTTCCTATAGTTTTTTTGACTGGGAGGGTTTTCCTGGTGGATTGAAATAAACCTTGCTCTTTTCCTTATTATATTTCAGATGATTCACTCATTAGTTATGTAAGTAATTATAGAGAAGTAGTGAGTGTGTGTGTAATATAAATGAGAAAATGAGGAACCTGGCCTAGTGGGAAGTGTCCCTGCCCATGGCAGGAGAGTTGGAACTAGATGATCTTTAAGGTCCATTGCAACCCAAACCATTCTATGATTCTAAGATTCTATGAAAATAGAATCTGTCAATATCTAAGCTATTCTCTGATTAGAGGACCTTTATTTTCTAGGTTGCAAGCTGTGCATACCTCATGTACCTGCAGGTCTCATTCCCCTAGGTTTGATGCTGTACTTAGGACAACCTGAGAATTAAGCTGATCACTTTGACCACATTCCTATTTGAAAACAGCAGCCATAGCTGCACTTTTCTTTCTCCTCCAAGGTTTTGAGAGGATTTTGACAGATCCTAAACTAATTCATCACAGCCTGGCCCTGATCTACAGAGGAAATGAGGGCTGCAACAGTAGCATATGACAGCAGTGTGATCCTGGGTTAATTTCATCCTATGGAGAGTAACAACAGTGTAGACTTTGGCATGGGTTAAAAGCAGAACACAGACTCTCCAGAAAACCTGCTGGGTGGTCCATACTTTCTTACCCTCATTGTTTTTCATACTTTAGCTTGGTAGACAAAGCCAGCACTGGCACGTCAGCCTACATGGGAAGTTTGTTTAGGGAGGACCTGTGTTAAAGTAATGGACTTCCTAATGTTAAGAATGAACCCATTTCTGAGAATGGCAGCATGTGCTGATTCCTCTGTTAACTTGCAGTAATTCCCACTACTACTGATGTGGTGTTTGATAGTGTGGTATCTGTGATGTTAGTCTTGGGTCCTGCATAGTCTGCTCCGTTCATGCATAGATGTTCCAGTCAAATGATGGTTTTTCTCTGTCTCCTAAGCAAACTGCTTCCAGTAAAAATATGACATGAGGCAGCTGGTAGAGAATTAAGTGACAAGGGAAGGAGTGTTATGATGGGTGAAGTTTTCTAGACAAGAAGAGGACAGACCATTTGCTTCCCAGGGAAACTTGTGCAGCTCTCTGCCATATAGTTAACCCATATGAACAGTTCCTGGTCATGCAATGGGATCAGGTGGGCAGGGAGTAAGCAAGAAGAAGGAAATGCATTGCTGCCCCATCCCACAGTCTTTCAAGACAGCTATAAATCTATTTTCCATAAAGTTAAAGCCAGTCCCAATACCAAACCCTGAGGAGATCTTTCATTTGTTTGCATAAGCACAGAACAGATTTTTTAAAAAACCCTTTCTTTTGATGTTACATATGTCTAGGCATTTTCAGGAAAAACAGAAGGGAAACACAATACCCGTTAGTAACACTGATTTTCATTGGCTTGGAAAAAATAGAGCAATGGAGAGCACTACAAAGTCATGGGATGAAAGAATGGCTTAAGCCTGAATGGAAGCACATGGCTTTCAAAAGTCTTCACCAGCATCAAACAGTACAAATTGTTTTCCTCATACAGTGTCCCATTTTTCCTCTCAGGGTGGCCCATGTGGAGTTCTGGCTGCAGTTCAAGCTTGTGTCCTACAACAGCTTATCTTTGCAGACAGTAACAGGAATAAAGACACTCGGTAAGTCAGCAATTGACATCAGAAATAGTTTCCATACAGAATTAAAATTTTTTTCCTCTGCTGCAGCCACTCAGGAGGCTTTTGAGTTTTAACTTAATAAGCTTCCCTTTGTCTCTAAGAAAGAAAGAAAGTAGGATATCATTTACTTGCATTTACTTCCCTTTCAACTGTAGGGATTTAGAAGTTGGTGTTTTATTTGTATAATTACTTGCTTGTAATTAACCCAAGAACCTCTAAATAAATCCAACAGCTTGAATTGAGGCCAATAAAAATTGTTTAACCTTGAGAATCCATATAATTTCAAAGAAAACATAGCCAAGGCTTGAAAGATTATGAGATTCATGCAGTTTTTGACACTAAGAATCTCAGGCAGGGTAAAAAATAGCTATAACTTTTATTCTTGCTACTGCGTTTGATCTTTCACAGCTAAACTCCTTAATAGAATTTGAACTTAAATTCTTTGTGTATTTTCTACTCACTCTAAAAGAATACTGTTAAGTATTGCTAGTGTCAAGGAAAATTGCTTGGACTGCTATAATATTAATGTACTTGTCACTTTGCTGAAGGAACAGAGCTTATTCAATGAAATACTGGAAAATAACATCTAAAAAATTACTTTATTATCATACTTCTTGTATTTGTTTTCAATAAGGAATTAAGCCCGTTATACTAGAAAAATTTCAAAGCTTTCCTGTGCTTTATAAGTGCAATTTGTTGAATAGGGATAACAGTGTTTTACTGGCTTATACTGCCACCACCTTTTGTTATTTGTGGGTGAGGCACTGACCCCAATTTAGTCAGAAGAAAAGCTTTCATGATGAGATTTTTCTTCAACTTCATTACCTTACAATGTAAAAATGTTCATCATGATAAAACAATGGCCTTAAATATACCCTTTTCTCCTTGGAACTGTTTAGGAAAGTGACAGAGTCTCTCTTGATTTTTCTTAATTTTGTCTGACTGGCAATTAGTGCAAATTCATTGGTTGTGATGTTTTTGTCAATAATGGAAAGAATGGGCATCATTATTTGTCTTCAGCACCCAGGATAGGAGGTGACAGTTACTCAAATGATTTCCAGGCCCTAAGGGGTCCACACAGTTGCCCAGGCCAGGAATACTAGTGGGTAGGTAGTCCTGATGTGAAACACCTTAGCAAGCCATTAGAAATGTTGAAAACCAGGCTTAAGGTCTAAATACAATACTGAAAGCTTTACCGTTGCTACTATTATTGCTGTTGCTGGTTATTATTTGCCCTGATTGCTTGCAGACCCCAAGATAAGATTCAAATAATCAAGATGCTATGAATTCATCACTTGAAAATTGCCTGTTCCTTCAAGTCACTTAAAAGCAAACAACACAGACTGATAAAGAGACAGGGTCAGTGGCATAATACATGTACAGAGTGTAATGTCAAGTTGATTCTACAACATTATGCAGTTTAGTTTTTTTCTTCTGTGATGTTCTTTCAGTACATCACATATGTCTGTAATTCATATCAAAAGTCTGCTGGGCACACTTTTTAAAAGTGCAAAAATTAGCAAGACTTTATTATTCTAATTCAGATTATAGTGAGAGAAGAGTTTTCAAGGCAGAATGAGGCTTTTATCCACATAAAAGAAAAAACTCAGAGACTCCTATCCAATAAAATCAGTACATATTTAGATTTTATGACCAGGAATCTCCACAGAATTCACTGAAGAATTATTTCTGGTTATGAAAACCAAGAATTCATTTCAGCTTGGAGGACAGCCTTTGATCATCTGCTCGTTGGTTGCTTTGAGTCTCAGGTCATCCTTAGTAAAAATAGAGATGTTAACCTTTTCCTCTTTCAGCATGGCTCAGTGATCATAAATGTCATAAAATTATGTGATGCTCAAATAAGTGGATTGAGGCCAGATTGTTTAAACTATAAGTGTCCCAACTCCTGCCAACTACAACCTATCCTGTTCACTTGGCAATATTTGCCTCTCCTAGTTTTCTCCTCCTATTATCCACATGGTTTTAAAAGATTTTGTTTTTACATATTTTGTATATGAAGAATGCTGCTGAAGTATGCAAAAAGTCTTCCAAGGAATTTCAGGTTAGCAGGTGAGCTCTTTGTCTTTATGCACAGAAATGCTAAAGCCTCGAGGCTCCTAAAAATGAATAGCAGGATGGGCTGTTTTATTCATGAGATAAATATATTTTTCTTATGATGTGTTTGCCATGGGCAGAAACCCTTAGATAGAAAGAAAAGGAAGTCTCAGAGCTTGAAATGAGAGGTTTAATATTCCTTTCTAAATCTAACCTGAATTTTCAAATTTTTAGTCACTTCACAGTAAGTGTTTGACTTCAGACTTCTTTGACATTCAAGAAATAATTATCATGTCTCCTTCTTACTCTGCTTCCTCTCTCAGACACATAAATTAGTTGCTATGCTTCCCATAAATTTCTTAGTGTCTGTGTTAGAACACAGGCAGAGATAAGAGAGTTGTGATTGTATTTTTTTACTTAAAAACTCTCACCAATTATTTCCCATATCTCACATCCTTCAGAGAGGGAAACATTCTCTAAATGAACATTATATTCGAGGCAGACATTGAACTTGAAAGTCTGTTTAATTTTTTGATCTTTGGTGTTTCTTGTTTAGTCTTTTGAATTATTAGATCTTTTACTCAAATGCTGGGAACAGGTTTTGACCTCATCTCCCATGATGGTAACACTCTAAGATAATATCTGATAATATCTGAATTTCAAAGACTGCCATTCTTCAAGCCACTAGAGAAAATTCCAATTGTGTGCTTCCCTGTTGCCCCCTTCTTCAGGCTCATGGATGTTGGGTTTTATTCTTAAATCTGCCAGTTTTCCATTGTGTGAATTTTATCTCCTGGTCTTCTATTTCTCTATTCACATCTCAGAAGTTAGAATAACAGGGGGTATTAGAAAACTTCACCAAACACAGCTTGTAGGAAATGTGTTGACAGCATTGCTTACATATTTGGGATCAATAGACTGCTCTAAACATTGTGTAGTTTTGCACATCATTGTGTAAGTTCCAAGCCAAGCATCTAAGTGAAAATACTTCAGAAGCGGTGAGGGTCTACAGACCAATACTGAGTCAGCTACTGTGTTTTAGGTGACCACTTTGGGACATACCTTATTAAAAAAATGCAAGCATAGTGTTTATTGCAAGTGGTGGTTTAGATGAAATTTAGTAGTAAGTAAAAACATTATGCTGTAGATTTGTTGGCAAGAGTTAAGAAGTAAAAACTTAAGAAAGAAATAAAGTATGAAGTTGTTTATAAACTAAAAAACCCCCCATATTTAATATATAAAACAATCCTGTTACAGAATATTAAAATAAGTTTATTGCAGATTTAAAGATTAATTAGCTTGTCTGGTCCATTATTTGCCAATGCAGTATTGTTCCCTAAAGTACATTTACCTGTCTTTTTGTCCAACCAATTACAAACACGTATTCTGAAAGAGCATCCACTGTTTCTTTTAGAAGAACAGTTTTCAGGATATAATTATAGATCTGTGTATAATCTGTTCCTGTTGTTCATCATATGTTAATTAGTTTTCTCTTCATTTTGGTCCATTGTTCTTAATGATAATAATGGTTTTGTTTTAATAGTTCCTTATATATCACACACTGTCTTTAATATTAATCTGCTAGATGTAGAGATTGTGCATTTCATCTCTGCGATTCACCTGTATTGCAAGGGTATTGTCAGAGAACATATAGGCTAGCAAGCTTACAATTGCCTAGCTTAAGTACCCAGGAGAGCAGTCTAACTATCATTGTGAGCAGCATAAGTTCATCCAGATCCCCCAAATGCAACACACTGCTATTAACACTTCACCTGGGTGAATTAACTTCCCTCAAATTTTGCTCCTGACTGCAGAAGAGACCTACCCACTGTGCCTCGTTTGTTTTACTAGCAATCTAAAGAGGAAGCTGTTCTAGATACGGCTCTGTCCACTGGATCTGATGGTCTTCAGTAAGATCCAAGGTACCTTCTTAAATACCTAACATGAGTTTTAAGGTGGTTCACCTCAAAGAGCCGTTCTAGAAGCCCATATTCCAGTGGTGACTTCAGTTGCATCTCCCTCTTTAGAGCTCTTTAGGTGCTGAACAGCAGCACCACATCCTCCTGTCACCTGTTCAGTCCTGTGCTGAGAAGTCTTCATACTGCATGTCCAGTGAGTGTTCTCATGGCATATCATTCAGGTGCTTAATCCTTAGAGAAAGGTTGGATTCAACTGTACCTTTATACCTGGTGTGTCTGCTCAGTGACAATGCCAGATTCTTGTTCAACTCACGGGATGTTTTTGAGTTGGCCATCCAAGTTGTCCTTTCTTGACTATAGAAGGGACTGAGATACATACATGATAATTTTCTGAGTCAACTTGCTGGAGCCTCTTTATTAGACATTATAACACCTAAATAGTCTCTAAAAAAATGCTTTTGTTCTTTTACCTGCAAACCTGCTATGAATCTGTGTATACTGTAATTGGGGCAGTTTTCCCTCTAATGATTAAGCTTCCCAATACATATTTTGGTGCTTGTTTGTTTCTTGCATTTCGTGGACTGCAGTTGTCTTCAACCTTCAGAAGTTCACAGGACCAAATGTCTCACCATGGCTATTGCAGACATATTGTGGCGTGCAGGAGGCAATGAAAAAGCAATTGTGGCACTGTAAGTAGGAGCAGCAGTTTTAATTATTATACAGTGCTTCTCTGTTTGTGTCTGTTATGTATGTACATAGCTGACAAAATGAAAGTTTTGTAAGATGTATTTATGCAGTCTAAAATGGCTTAGGGAGAAATACAAAATGTCATTTCTGCTGTCCCAATAGCTGGGGCAGAATAGTCAAATTCCTTGAAATTGCTGTGAAAGATCCTTTGGATTTCATTGAGGCTAGGATCCCTCCAAAATCTTTACCAAGAGTTGTTTTTCCAGATGCAGCATTTTTCTCCAACAATTCTGTACTGCAGGATATTCTATTATGGCTGAGATTAATTTCCTTTTGCTGTAGCTGCCTACTAGTTACTTAGTTTATACTATACAATTAGGCAGCTTGTACACAAGACATCTAATTTTTAGATCACTGGCTTTGGCTGTACTGGATCCTACATGATATTTTTAAGTGAGAATAGGTCATTTCTTTTATTGGATCAACTAAGCTGAAAAATCACAGAGAAGCTTTTGGGCATGAAAGTCCTTCTTCAAATCTGAAATAGAAGCAGCAAATTCAAAGACATTTGAAATGATATTTTGCATACTCTACATCTATACTATGCCTCATCTGTGATGATATTGTGCATATGTTCTTCTGCTTGTTTAATGTCATTGTGCTAATATTATTTTCCAATAAAAACTGTCATTAACATCTTAAACCTATATTTATCCTCTTTCTGTATAGAGAAACTGGTAACTCATATTAAATAGTCTGAGAGAGCACAACACAGCTAAAGTATATGCTTCATTGATAAAAGTTCTTTTAATATATAATATGAGCTTATTATGCAAGAGGTCCTTTTTTTAAAAAATGGTTAAAAGTAATGATACAAAATCTTTGGATCATCGTTCAGTTCATATACCATGTTGATTTCTCTTTAATGCCATTTTCTTCTTTTTAACATGAGCTTTGGTTTTGTCTGAATATCCTCTTCAGGCCATCAGGAAGACAGCAGTTCACTCCCATAGGAAAATACAAGGCAGATGGAATCTTAGAAACTGTAAGGCTCTGTGTAACTCACAGTAACATTCTCCGTATATCCTGTTTCTAGCTTTTCTTATTTTAGTACAATGAATCTTATTGCCATTGCTCTATTAGTGTTTTAAAATCTTTTATGCCAAATTAGTTAGTTGTGATCCAAAAACCAATAGGAAATAACACAATCCTGTAGTCTGTCTGGCTCTGAGTGGTCCCAGTGTCTGTGGGCAATTGAGCTCTCTGAAGTCCTTTTTGTTCCATCTACCTTTCAAACTTATAAACTGTGCCTAATTTTATTGATATGCAGTAAAAGTGAATGTGGATTCTTTCAAGTTGACCAGCATGGCTGTGAGCATCAAAAGGCAGTATTTTCTCCTTGTCCTACACAGAATTCTTTGCTTTTTTTTTGTTCTTCAGAAGCTCCAGATGGCAAAATACTTTAAAATTAAGCCCTTATTTCCATCTAAAGCTCTCAAATGGCTCTGCAAACAGTCATACCTTAAGCCAGGCTTTAGTGGTTTAAGGAAATATTAATGGTCTCCTAAATGGAGGAATGGATGTGTCAACAACTTTTCAGATCCAGGCAGTTTGGGAACAACTGGAAGTGAAAATATAACTGTATATTGTATAAACACTGAATAAATATAATGAATGCAGCAAAAAACCTTGGCTATAATATGCTCTTCCAAGAGACTAGATAGATTATTTAATTAATATGTTAACATAGTTCTGACCTGCTGGCTATTTCAGAGTGAAGCTGACACCATTATACTGCCTCTACGTACTGCTTATCAAAAGTCATGTGGACACAGCCACAGCAAAAATGTCATGGAAAGGGATATAATCCAGACTGCTTGATCTTGCAGTATCCACAAGACCATTATTTCTGTCAAAATCTGAAAATGGAAAAGTAGACAAAGAATGTTGAAGTAAGGGCCTGGATCTGTGAACTCTCCTGAACTTCATGTTAAATAGGAGAATTCATGGGAGTATTTTCTGAATATGATTACAAGTGCCCTGATTGACACTTGCTATAGATGGCTCACCACACGGATGCAAGCTCCTGAGCTGCTTGTCCAGTCTGTGTCTTCTAAAGATGCAGCATTCTTACGTTTGTTCTAAGAATTGTTTTTTATTGCATAAACAGTGCTTAAAATTGAATCAAACTGTCTGTTCAACACATTTAAAAGCAACAAGAAGCAGTATTTAAACATTCAGAATATACGAAGTGCTGAGATACAATACTATACCCAGCAACAAGAATAAGAGGTAGATTTCATTAGGTCTTTATTCAATTTTGTTAGTTCAAATCTTTCAAGTCAGATTTAAAGTTTTGGCTACTTTAGCTCAGCTTTCACATTATGAAAATGAATTGTTATTGTTTCAGTTACTTTTTTTTTTCTTTTTACATTTCTTCCCAGCTAATACTACATAGTGCCACGAGATATGAAGATCTGATTGCATTTCTTCAGCAGAATATTCACCAGGTACTGTGTATAGAGAAGATACTAAACCTGTTACAGTTCAGCTGCCAGCCTTCCTGTGTTTACCAGTCTCATACAATGTTTTCAGAACACTGTTCAAACACTATATGGACATGTATTGTATTTTAACAAACAGAGCAACAAATTAAATTTTAGCATAAATGAGAACAATTGTTTCTGCTTTAGTTTGCTTTGCATTTCTTTAGGATTGGGCAAAAAATGTACGCAACCAACAAAATAAAAACAGTCCTTTTCTTTTTCAGTTTGAAATTGGTCCCTGTGGGTGCATCCTTTTGACTGTGTCTGTCATCTTATCAAGATCTATCAATCTGTGAGTGTTTTGTATCCCTGTTTCATAAACTGCAAAGCAAACAAGCTTCCCAAAGTAAGGAGACAACCGTGATGTACTTAATTGCCTGACCCTTTTAATCTATCTTGATGTTTACCCTGATAAATACAGGGAAGTTATGGGGTTTTACTCACTTAATCCTGGCTTTTTTTGTTGTG
This sequence comes from Aegotheles bennettii, assembly GCA_013398125.1. Classification (NCBI taxonomy): domain Eukaryota; kingdom Metazoa; phylum Chordata; class Aves; order Caprimulgiformes; family Aegothelidae; genus Aegotheles; species Aegotheles bennettii. The sequence goes on from VZRW01006588.1 coordinate 59,857, forward strand.
TACACACACTTGTGTGTGTGTGTGTGTGTGTATATATATATATGCGCTGTTAAAGTGGCAGTGATCAGTCCACCATATGTGGTATAAATAACACCATCTAAACATTAGGCATCATGTCTAAGGAGTTCCCTATGCTCCCTCTCTTGACAGTTGAAAGCAAGACTTGTTAGGTATCTGTCTTAGGTATGGACGAATAACTTTCTTGTGATGCCCCAGTCTCTCTGTCGATGAAGATAAAGGCTGGTATAAAATGGATTAGGCAGCTAATTTTTAGATGATTATAAGTAAGGCTGACAAATCTGGTCTCAGGTTGTTGGTGCAATAAATATGCTGAGCTCTATCTTATGAGTAGTCAGAATAGCTTTTAACAATTTATTGAGACTTACCCAAATACAGCTGCAGCTAATTGAGCTTTTATACAGATTAAACATGTTTCGGTGGTACTGTGAGTATCAGAGTGGGTCAGGATACAGAAGCTTTCTTTGTTTTGTCAAGTTCCACGTTTGTAAAAATCCCCTAGAGTTATATGCAAGTGAAAAGAACTGTTCCCTGACAACTTGCAATAACAACTGACATGAAGAGAGCAGATGTACTTGGAAGCAGCATGGGTTTGAGTTATGTAAGCTTTTATTTCTTACTTCTCTGCATTGTCTTGAAAATAAATAGCAACTTAGTCTGAATTTGTGATATGCATTCAGTTGCTCACCTACTGAGGTTCCTGCAAGCATTTACAGATTGTTTTTTTGGTTTCATTGTAATTTCTTCTTTTCTTTTGCTTACAGTGATGCTACAGGCCTTCGGCTTAATTCCACTTTCTTGTTCTAACACAAATGTCATGATAATTTTATAGCATATGTCATTTATTCTCATTTTTCTGAGCTAATTACAGCCGAGAGGACCAGATTAGTAGAAGTATTTGAGCAAGTTCCTAATTGCTATTGATTGCATTGCTTTACTTGCTATAAAATAATCTTTAATAATATAAGTAAGGAGCTTATTTTTCCCATTTTCTCTCAATTCTTAACAGATGGATTATGACAAGGCCAATCAATCATCTGTGTTTGTATTTGGGCAAGCTAAGTGTCTAAAGTGAATGTGAACATTCCTTATGGTGCCTATTTGCATTTTTAGGTATCTAAATATTTTTAGTTCTGACCCACAATGTCAGAATTGTTTATAAAATATAACTTTATTTCAAGGAAGATTCATGACTTTCTCATATAATTTCATTTTAAAGTACTGTTATTCTTCTGGCTTGGTACTATGTAATACATTGCATTGGTAGCTATCTTTTGTTTATAAGAAACAGGAATTTTTCTCTGTCGCTAGGTACAGTGGAATGTGTTTTCAGACCTTTGCATAAATTTTTTTAGAAATGCAAACTGAATTTTGTTTATGTAATTTTTGGTAATAGATTTGAATGGCCATATCATAATTCTTCTTAGGGTATTACAAACATCATGACAAATAACTCCCTGCTCATATCATCAAGAAATATGTACCATTTAGTGAGTGTTACAAGCATTGTAATTATTTACATATCTGGCATAGTTCTTGATGAGTAGTTGAAGACAAATAAGAGTTGTAGGTAATGGAATTTTCATCCAGTAATAGATCTCATTTTTTTAACAGAAAATCAGTGGGGTTTGGGGGGGTTTTGTTTCTTTTTTTTATTTTTTTTTATTTGTTTTTAATCTTTTTAATAAATAAAAGTGAAAACTTCAAGGGACTTTCAATTGTCCTGATTTTTGTAAGCATAGTATATTGAAAAAGCTAGATAGGTTATTTAATTTTAGTTGAGAAGTTGACGTGTTAGAGTTTCTCAAATCATGTTGAAATGCTTCTGTTTGGGTCAGTTCTTCATCGTGTGCCCACAATGCTGACGTGCTGGGGTCCCTTGGTAAACATCTCTTCTATAAATAATTGACATTTCTTACAAACAAGTTGAAGACTAAGGATGGAATAGTCTTGAATGGTGATTATCATAAAACAACATTGTGTAATTATGTCCAATGAAACCAAACCAAAGCATTTACATTTGGTTCAACAAAGAGAAAACTGGCATTTTGATTAATGAAATTCTTTCAATCAAAAATATTTTTTCTAATGTTTTCTGTTCCATTTCTATTCCATTGTTTACTGAAGCTTTCACTTCAGGGTATAATTATAAGAAAATAATAATACTTATTTTTTATGGTGAGAAAGAATTAATTACAAGTTAAAAGGCAGAGCACTGAATGTGGACTAAATTGTGAGGTTGATTAATTGAAAGATAAGTACCACTGTATTGAGACCTGTGCAGTTCAACCCATCTAGAACTGATCTAGAAAGATAGCAGGATAAAGAGACCACAAAACTCACAGACTTCCTCAGAGCAGTCACATCTGTAGACAGATTCTTTCTAGGTCTGTACAGTTGCAAGATAACATGCAGTTGTAACCATGCCACATAACTCAGGAATGCTAACTGCAGTAGTTGGTGTGGTTCAGAATGATGAAGACCTGTTAGCAACTTCTTAAATCCATGACTAAGTTCTAGCAGTTCAGAAGGATCTCATAGTGCCAACAATGGTGTAATCTCATCGATGCGTAGCCTTCTAAAAAACTTTGACAAGTCTCAGTCCTCCCAGTTCCCTCTGTAATCAGTGACAAGAAAGAAGCTTCTCTAAGGGAAAGTCATCCCATCCAAAAATAAGTGTCATGAAAGGTGAGAATTGCTGTGAGCAGTGCCTATCTTTTTTCTTTGATTTTGGAGGGAGAACTATGAGCTAGGACTTCTATTTCTTAGATGTTTGCTACTTTGAGAGGATTCATTTGACTTATTTTTAATGTCTACCTTAGAATGAGATGAATCATCTCCTGAAATGCTTACTTATCTCCCCTAAATAAAAGCAAATCTAAGTGACCTACTCATATAGGGGCTTTACACTGTAAACATCAAGTGGTGAAATGAATTCTCTCTTATAGTGTCTGGTCAATAAAATGGGAGATGAAATTAAGTGTTAATAGTGCAAAGCATTATACGTGATGAAAAAACAATCTCAGCTATACTTACCTAGCCATGGGCTTTAAATAGGCTATTGTTAAAAAAGGAGACAAATTCTGGCACCACTACTACTAATTTATGTATCTGAATGTATCAGTCCAATTTTCTATGGTAGACAAAAAAGAAATAATGTGTTTGGAGTTATTGTGATAAGAAATGAGAACAGAATAAAATTATAATGTCTTTTATAGATATATTATCTCCTCATGTCTTTATCTTGCATGTAGTCTTGTATCCCCAGGTCAGTAAAGACACATTAGAACTAGAACACATTGGAAGACAAAAATAAAGTTTCCCTTTAGTGTTGAATAAGGAGTGATTATACCTTGTTTCTGAGAGTCCAAAGACTTGAGGGCTGTCAGGGAAATACTCAGGTTGTGGTTTTAAAACAAACCACAGTACTTTTTTTCCCACAGCATAAATAACTTTCAATACTGGGAGATGAGGAGGCCAAAAGTATGAAGAGGTTCCAATAAATTTAGACAGATTACTGGAACATACATGCTTTGGTACCTTTAAACCCACCTATCTAGATGTAATCTCCATGTGCCCCGTTTTTGTGTTCTGCCTTGATGTTTGCTACTGCTGCTGCTGACTGAATGCTGGGGTAAGCTGACTTTTTGGTCTGGCTGCATTATTTTTACATTGTTACTGATTTTTCTTGTAAACGGAAATTCCGGATTTCAACTGGGTCTATTGGGCAGTTGTTCTAAATCACTGGCAATGTTAAGTATTTTTATTTAATGGGAACGCATGCCAGGAAATGCAGGGTTTAGCACTGCTTTGTAGATTTTGGTAATGAGTTTATCATACTCCATGCACTAATGATCATCACTGATAGAACTGATAACAAATGGCCAAAGAGGAGTGAGAATTCCTGAGGAAGTTGCTGAGAACGTGTTGTTGCTTCTGGTACAGGAAGGAATGGCAGTCACTAACAATTGTAATCTTTTTTTTATATTTTTTTTTTTACAACCAGTGAAAAATTAAAAAAAAGTGGGCTGGAACAGGCTGCCCAGAGAGGTTGTGGAGTCTCCTTCTCTGGAGACATTCAAACCCCGACTGGATGCATTCCTGTGTGACCTGCTTCAGGCTGTCCTGCTCTGGCAGGGGTGTTGGACTAGATGATCTTTCGAGGTCCCTTCCAACTCCTGACATTCTGGGATTCTGTGATATTGCACTAGCTCAGGGGTCTAATCTTCCTGAATGTGCAAAATGTGTACTAAAATCTTCATGTTGTTATGAGCTACAAGATTATTTTCCATGTACCTGGGAGAGACTGAGCCCTGTGGGCCTCACCATTGCATCTGAGAATGGCACATAGGAAAGTTAGGAATACTCAGGAGTGGTTTACACTGACTCAGTAATGGCAGCTTCAGTAAATACCAGTCTTACTGAAGTTATAACATATACAGGAGCTGCAGCACAAGTTTTCTGTGCTGCCTGCTGCCTCATCACCTCTAACATTTGGCACCTTCCTCACTGTGCTTACTCATGCAAAACCATTGCTATATTGGCATGTGGGTGATTCTGATCCATTCATTTGAAAAGCCTTCTTTAAATTTCAGCTTCTTACCAACCAGTCACACTGTCTTTCCATTCCTGTGTTTTTCTTAATCGGTGCAGTAACTTTATTGCTTAAGCTCTTCATTACTAGAACCTATTATAGCAAAGGATATATTGAATAAGAAAATTCCTTGGGTCAAATTCCTCTGTGGAAAAGCAGTGTATTGCACATTTTCATGCTACTTGGAGAAAATAAATTGAGTCTCATCTGAAACAGACCCATTGTGTTACTCACAGATTTGCTGATCAACAGAATCAAAACTCCAGTGTTTGCAATCTCTTTTGTCGACTTAGGGCTACTTTATCACTTACTGATAGCAGATCACAAATGCAATCAGCATTGGTCATTTGGGTATCTTTTCATTTTTTTCTCTGAAGTGTTTGTGTGAGAATGAAGAAAACAATAGCTGTATCTGTGGGAAAAAAAAAAAGGAGAGTGATTTTGCAAGTCAGGAGGAGGCTGTGTACTTCATTAACTTTGGCCACTTATAAACCTAGGAAAACACACGTCAACACCTTTTTCCTTATTGTGATCCCACAACTCTAATAACTATCCTCCTGTAGTCTTTACTGCTTCAGAAATGTGTGCAGCCCTATTTCAGATTTCTTTGTGTTATTTCCATTTCTGAGTTTGGGAGCTTGGGTTGTTTAGGGTTGGGTTTTTGTTTGGTTTTTTTTGTTTGTTTGTTTCCAAAAGCCAATGCCTTTTTATAAATGGAATAAATCATATTTTGATTCCTTATCAGTTTAGGATTTCTCACACCAAATAAGTCTGCCCTTAGTTATCAGTAATTTATCTAATTCCCTGAAATCTATCAATTAACAATTTTTTACCAAAGGGAATCATACGATTAAAACTATGTTGTTCTGTGCCCTTGAGCACTTATTCTTCATTCCTGTGGTACCATTTTACTGAACTAGGGAAGTTAAATTTCCATCATCTTTCATCTAATCCATCCTTGAAATAAACAAAACAAGCATCAAATCGTGTTAATAGCTGTCCAGTATACATATTCCATCTCAAAATACATCCTTCCTGTAATAAACGAAGCTGAGCTTCACTTGACATGTTATGGGGAGATGTTTGACTTGTCTGAACTTCATGTGAGAGGAAAGATCAGACCAGTGGCTACAATCCCTCTCTGGCTATGCAGAGCATCTAGCTTCAGCATTTAAAGAACTAGTATACCTTCCTGAACAAATAACTTGCTCATCTGAGGAATCTGTTTTTAACTGTGGATGTTCCATGAACTATATGCATTATTATCATTATTATGCCCTGTACTATTCTCAAATATATCCGTTTGTCAATTTGATTTTACTTCTGTAATTACTTGTCTGGTTGCAAGCCATATTCCAGGAATCTTCCTTCTTTGTTCCATTGGCAAATTTTTACCAATTTTTAGAAAAATAAAACAGTTCTGTCTTTACTCATCTCCACAGGACAACACTTCACTGTGAGACATGCTGTTATATATGTACATTATATATTTATAGTACAGTAATACCTATGGGCTGTAATAAAGATGAGAAGCTGTCCTTGACAAAAGGTCAGAAAGAGTAAAGCCATGTCCTGTGTCACCTCAGCATGCCACCTACTACACTCCGATAGCTCTGACCATATATGCACGTAACTTACAGGGCAAACAGATGTGTTCATCCTTGTTTCACACAGGAGAAAGTTATTTCAGATTTACTGCAGAGTGAGAACTCTACCTGGCCTCAAGCATGTGAGCACATTGTTTTACTGTGATCAGGATGAGGTGCCTCAAATCAGAGAAGAAACTGTAAATTGGCTATTGAACTTTGGCATCTCTAGCCGTGATGCTACCTGCTTTTCAGACATGATTTGCTGGTCCATTTTCATCTGGATTATTTCATATTGCTGCAGGAACAGAATAAGTACTCTTAATTAACCATACACTTCATTACAATAAATAATTTTAAATAATCTCAAAATACCATATTAAAATTACAAAATATTAATGCAGTTAAATAATATTGAAAACCAAGCTCTGGGAAGACTTCCTTTACTCAATAAGACAAGTTTTTGCTGAGGTCTATAACAGAAAATAATCATCATTGTAATCTTTATCAAGACATTTATTTCTGTGTCCTTTTCTGTATACTTTCTGTATCAATTTCTGTATCATTTACTATGAAATAACCCTGATGTTACTTGACTTTTAAACTCTTGCAGTCATGTAGGATGTAGGGAAAAAGAAAGTGATGCTCTTTTGGCACATGAATTATGGGTGGAACAATGGGTCCTCCATCCTCAATCCAGTTTCCTTAACCAACACCTTTTCCTGTGTCAGAGCCAATCTCTAATTTAGCGTTCCCCTAAAATGCACCTGCTCTTCCCATGGTATTTGGCTGGTGAGGAAAGACTCTCTGTGAAATGACCATGTGGCTTGTCCAGTGGTCAAAGCAATTACAACTTCACATAAAAGATCCAATCACATGGGTCATACTCAGTTCTTGATGGAAATACATTTTTCTATGAGTCAGTTTTCTGGGAAAACTTTTCCAGAGGTAGTTCCCCCTCCACTTGAGAATGCCTAGGAGACCAAGAGCAAGCGGAAAATACATGTGTGAGCAGTTTTCACTCAGTGTTTACCATTACGTAATATAAATACATCTCATCGTGTACTTTCTGGCTTAGTCTTTTGGTGTCTGAAAAAGATAGGGAAGCAGCTATTCTTAAGGGGAAACAGCTGTCAATTATGTTACAGTTCTAAAAAACAAGCAGCTTGACCTAACTGAAAATTCCAGATTTGAGAGTCTCAGACATCTCCAAGACCTACTTGTAATTTTACAACATGGAGGAAACATGAGATTAGATTTATCAGTAACACTGGGAGGAGAGCAAATAGGAGAGCTTGTGGATACAGTCCTCAGTAGGGGAGGATTGAGTCCTTGTTTGTTTGGGTGAGTGAACTTCTGTTCCTCTTGCTTGATAGGCTGCATGCAATTCATAATCTTCAGGATCTTCCTTGTCTTTGAGACTCTGTTGTGTGGATTAGACAGAGGCCCTTCTAGCTGAAGTGTTCACTGGGCAACATTACCTTGCTACATTAATAAATATATTAATAAATATAGAACCTGAATGAAGCACAGATTGTAGCTTCAGCTGCTAAGAGGCAGTAAAGAAGGGAATTTGCTTGAAAGAAGTTATTTTTTTTCCTTCAAAGAAAGACAAGAAGAAAGGGATAATAAGTGAGACAGATTTAGCAATATTCAGAGGAGTATGTGAGACCAAGATTTGAAGCTATGAGATTTATATGCTTTCAAAAGTGGATATGCAATGGAATATATTGATGTATGCAATGCCACCTTATGGCATTTTAGAAAGGGGAGACCTAGGGACAAAAAAATAAAGCTAGAGATGATGACGGAATGGGAGTTTGAAGACAAGATACAGGAAAGGAGAGTAGGGTGGGTGTGACACAACACAAATATGTAGGCATCTGTCAAATAACATGTGAAGATAAGAAAGCTGTATAGCGTGCTAGATAAGGAATGTGACCCAGGTGGAAACATGATCACAGAGGCAAAGAAGACAAGGAGTTGTATTGGATTTGAAGAAGTTTGCTGCACTGAAGAAGAAGTAACAAAGGTTAGTGGTAAAGGAAACTGAGAAAACCAGTCAGCAAAAAAGGAAGACTCAAGAAGACAAAGAGGTTGTTATACTGATTGTTTGACATCTTGCTAGCTAAGGGACTGATACATTGGGAAATAAAGAAAAAAATGGGAAGAAAACAAACCTGGGATTTGCACAAATAATGAAGAAAGATGTGACTTTTGCCTCCTTAAGAAAATTCAGGAAGCCTGCCACCAGCATAGGTCCACAGAATAGAGAAGTGGACAGAAAAGATAGCAACTTTGGTGTGGATATGTAACAGAAAGATTTCTATGGCAACAGAGGAAAAAATCCAGATTGTTCCCTGACACATCCAGTTCCTTCTAGAACAGATCAGGGTAAATTATAAAGCTGAGGAACATGTCTGAAGAGAAGGAATCTTCTTAACTCATTCTCTGGAGAATTTTCTGATCTCTAAAGAAAGGGTGCAAAGGAATGAAAAAAGTGTATTGAGCAACAGATAGCTCTAGCTATTGGTCTGAGTCTTGGTGTTGGAAAATACAGAAATGTGATTCAGATAATGTCAGTCCCAAACTTTGACTCATGGAAATTAAACAACAAACAATTTCCTTATCATATCAATAAAAAGGTATCAGGAAAATATGTGAAGTCTCTGTATAGAGTGGTTGTGGCTGATGTTAGGAATAATGTAAAGAATACTCCAAATCTAAATGAATATTCTGCCTTACATTTCAGTAAGAACAGCATGGTGCAAAGTCAGGATGGATAGTTGGAATCCATGCATAGAAATTAAAGTAATTTTGTGGGAGGTAGAACTGAACCTGAAAAAATGAAGGCTACACAACATGAAGTAAAAAATAAACCAGGTATCTCTTTGCCTATATCACATTCCTAAGCTTATGCAAGACTTTCTGAGCTCTCTCTTGCTTTGTCAGACTTTATGAATGGACATTATTCAAAAAGCTTACATGCTTTGTCATGCTCTGCTGGTTGCCCCATTAAAACATACAGTAACCTTGCATCTCTGGTGCAGTAAGTCTGGAGAAGTGGATGCTCTTCATCTCCAAATACTGAAACAACAAGCATCTAAAATCACAGATGCAAGGACAATGATGCTTAATACCTTTTCATAATAGAGGTTACCATATAGCTGTGTAAAAGCAAACAATGCTTACATTTAAGAAAGATGGAAAAGCAGACCAAGCATCTTAGCCGTTATTTCAGCAGGTTGAAAAGCTGTAGGCAAAATTCTGAAAAAATAATAACATAACAACAGAGATAAATGGAAAATGACAGAGGATGCAGTCTGTTTTTACAGAAGATAAGCTGTACAAGACTGAACTAATATTCTACTTTGACAAAAGAGCAGCTTTTTTAATGTAGGAAATGAAATAGTTGTATTCTAACTGAATAGGGCAACCCGTGCCAGTGTCTCACCACCCTCACAGGAAAGAATTTCTTCCTAATATCCAATCTAAATCTCCCCTCTTTCAGTTTGAAACCATTTCCCCTTGTCCTATCACTACATGCCCTTGTCAAAAGTCCCTCTTCAGTTTTCCTGTAGAAATGTGAAAAAATGAAAGTGTATCAGTAAACTTAGTCTGTGACTCAGTCATAGTGTGACTAGATTTCAGGTTCCTAGACTACCACTGAGAAAAGCAAACTGTGGTTCTTGGAAAGCAAACTTTGTGATTTTCTGTGAAAGAGAGTAACTAGGATGGCTGTATTTTACCTGCAGATGCAGAGAACATCATCCTCCTTTCTTCCCCCTCTCCACAACTCTACTTTATCCCAGTGTGGGATAGGGCTGTAGGCCACACCATGGATACTATAAACAAAGTATTGTTCTGAGAATTATCTGAGATACCTGTATTTAATTGCTTCTCAGTTCCATAAGGCTGTCCATATAGGATCAAAGGAAAGGTCCATCTAGCCTAATAGCTTATCTTTTATGGTGGAAAGCTGTGGTTGCTGAAGGAAGATGCTTAAGAAATGGGGAGAATATAGAGCAATGATTCTGCTGGTATATTCTCTATATTTCCGATAGTCAGTAATTCAGACACTTCCTAGGCTGGCAGTTCTTTCCGGAGTATTGAGTTTATTAGCCCTTGATGAACCTGTCCTCCATGAACTTTTTCTAAAACCTTTTTGATCCCTTTAATTCTTTTGGCCTTCACAACATCCTGTGGCAGTGAGTTCCTCAATGTAGTTATGTGCTTTGTGAAAGAGTTTTTCCTTTTGTTTGCTTGAACTGGTTGCCCAATAAGTCTACAGAATGTTGCCTAGTTCGTGTTATGCAAAGTAGTCAGTAAATGTTCCTTAATCATCTCCTTACCATTGAGGAGTCTTTGAACTTTGAACTGGTTGCCCAATAAGTCTACAGAATGTTGCCTAGTTCGTGTTATGCAAAGTAGTCAGTAAATGTTCCTTAATCATCTCCTTACCATTGAGGAGTCTTTGAACTTCTGTTGCAGTTCATCAGCTGTGTCCTTTTGTAGTGAAATGGTCCTCGTCTATAGGTCCTCTCTTCTCATAGGAAAGCTGCTCTGTATCTTGGCAGTGGTTTCTTCTGACCATCTGAACTTCATCTGATTCTACTCTATCTAAATGCTCAAATTCTGTCACTGTTGAGCTAAAATTTATAACAAAGTGACTGTTTGAAGCTGAGTGTTCATGCGTTGCTTTTAGTTGGCTTGTCCAATTGAGGACTCTTTCTTTCAAGGCTGTCTACAGGGAGTTGTCATTTCTATAGCAACCTTATTTCTCAGCTTGTAATCTACAGAAAATATACTCGGCGTGTCTGCAGTGCCAGCATATTTGTGAGCATGATTTATCTGTCCCTGGTACATTGCAACTAGATGGCCACACCTGAGTCATGGCAGGCTGCCTTTAGTTTATGTTCATCAGATGAAGAAAAGGCATTTCCCAGTAGAGTTTCGTCCTCTACTCTGCAATTTATCTAAGCAAGGTCACATAAATTGCTTTCAGGAACTACCAGTTTCTCTCCACATACAAAAAAATAAAGAAATCCAGAGTGATTAGCTGAGGTTTATGTGTCCATATTTAGATATAAAACGATTAGTGATATGAAACCCATCCCTAATGGATTGATTAGCTTTGCCATCTTCTCAGTCTCACTTTTTCCCTTCAGGAATCAAAGTATTTCAGAAATGAACTCTTAATTTTAGAGGCATAAAGTTTATTTATTAAGAAGTCTCCAAAGATGTGAAAGAATGTGTGATTCTACTACAAAATAGAGCAGTAACAGTCATATTTTTGCCAAGTTTCAGCCAGTGTACTGTCGTGCTGTGTACTACTATTCAGCTGTTTGCTAAATGTAACTTCAACATGGTGAAGCAGATCCAGGTTTAGTATCTTTGCTTAATGTGTTGTGCTCAAGAAGACATGTTGCATTCAATAAGAATGATAATTTATTTAAAAAAAATAAATAGTGGGTTGAATGTGCCAGTAGATTAATTGCTGTTCACATCAGATCTATCCCTCTGAAATATAAATACTTCTTATAGTATGGTAGCATACTACAGAGCTGAAGAATTAACTGTGCATGATTACCTCAGTGCACGTACATTTTAAGAACTTAGTGAAAAAGTACCTGAAAAAAAGTGATAAATAAAGAGTGAAGCCACTTTCTTGCTTTCATTGGTTTGAATCCCAAACAGCAACCTTTTTGTCTTTCTGTTTGGTTTTGTTTTTTTTTTTTCAGAGGGGCTCTTCCCTTCTTTTTTAACATTCATTTGAAACCTTTCCAGTGTGTCAGTATAAAAAAAATGAATTATGGAACATTTACACAATAAGCCAGTCACCCATCCTGTCATTTTCCACATCCCTGTTGTAATTATTTGAAATCCTTATGCTTGAAGACAAGTTTTATTCCCTCCCAACCCAAATTCTATTTTTGGAGTAGACTTGTAATTGTGTGTTTGTTAATATAACTGTCTGTTGCCATGAACAAAGTGAGGTCACCAATTTTTTATTACAGCTTTGCCACAGAGCTAAGGACTGTAAACCAGCTAGCACCTACTTGAATACACCATTTTTTGTTTTATATTGTTTTATTTTGTTCTGCTCTCAATTCAAACAATATCTACGTTAAATAACTGACATGAACTAGCTCATATTTTGACAGTCTGGAGTTATTTCTAGTGTTACAGCTTGTATCTGACTTTTGTGTTTATATTCAATGCTCAGCTATTCTCTGTTTAAGACTTGGCAAGAATTTTCCTGGAGGTAAATTGAGAATTAATGTGTATAAAGTATTTTAAAAATGTCTTATTTATCTAACTCAGTGTTATTTACTAAGAAAAAGTTAGTCTGATTACAGATTATGTTATATTGTAGCATCCAGTGCTCAAAATATTTGTATTTTGCATTTGTATTCATGCACTTTGAAACTTTAGAAAAGTCCATACAGATCACTGTAATTTATTTTATCAATGCACCATCAGTGCTAGGATTTATACTGCTGTTAGTTTCTTCTAACTCTGGTAATTTTGTCCATCTGTTTTAAACTCTTAGGGTATTTTTATAATTTCTACATCCCATAATGAATAAATTAATTTAAAATATGAGGCAGATTCTTATTAAGAACTGTCTACAGCTACCTTGAAGTCAGCAAGTTATGCCAGTATGGCTGTGACTGTTCAGAGCAGTCAAAGGTTTGGCTCAGAACTTCTACACTTCTTCAGTACTTTACATCCTTAATAAACACATTATTTATAAACTGAATCTAACGGTTTCAACAAGGCTGAAGACTAACACAGGATCACCAACAGGAGCAAGGAGAGAAAATGAGATTTATAATATGTAATGATATTTTTTGGAAAGGCTATTTCAGGCATTACTGCCCTAAAACCATCAGCATTAGAAAACATGAAAAAATGTGTGTAATTCACACCATCATGTTTTATCATGATGAGATTTCTCTAGGTGCTATAAAGTAGGTATTTACTCTGAAGCCACCTTACACATCTTTTAGTTTTGCCACATAATCATGTTTGGTTTATGCAATAATAATGATGTGAGAAAAATTGTTTAATGAACAAAAAGACTGTTAAGCCCCAGGATATAGGTACCTCACTCTGATCACACTGTTATGGGGAAAGAAAAGAAAAAAAGAGATTTAAGTAGAAATATTTTTTAAAAGAACAGTACAAAATGGATAAACTATGTGGAGATGAGTTTTGCCATGTTATTTAGGTTCTGTGAGTGTATAAAAATACATCTGCATTTTGTCAAGATATCAGAAAAGCTGGACTAAGCAATTCCAGCAATCCTGAATGGGGAATTCAGCCATTTGAGGGTCCCAGGGCAAAAACTGAAACACAGCAAAAGTTGGAACCATGACTTTAGGCACGTTAGGAAATATGTTCATGCTGTCTATGTCTTGTCTCACCAGGCTGCTTTTGCCTTAGCAGAAGCCACAACTTCACCCCTTCACTCTTTCTCCCCTGGTTTCAGAACAGACATAAACCACATTACACATGGTACAACTGAAAATAAAAATGAAGCTTGGAGATCTTACAGAGTGATCTGAAATTTAGCAGATAGCAACTTCTGATTGTGTATCAACTCAGGAAATGATTCCTGCTGAAGATTGTGCTTAAGGAACACATGCTTAATTTTAAGTATTTGTCTAGGAGATTTTAAAAATCAGTATCTTGCTCTCTGATTGAATAGGTTTTTTCACAGATTTTACAGTATTGCCAGGTGAGGCAAACACCACTATTCTGCACCAGCAATCAACATACTCTTTGCTCACTCTCCAGTTAGAATTATGTACTGCCATGAAGCCAGAAAATACTGATAATATAGCATGAGGAAGAAATATTTACCATTAGCACTGTTCTCTTTGGTAGTGTCTTTTTACTGACCTTTTTTTAATCCATTGTCTGATGGCGACTGGAATACTTAAAAGTCTCCTGGTTTAAGATTATTGGTTTTAAAGTAATTTAAAAATGATAAATGGAAAATACCATCCAAGGACAAATTAGTATTAGTAATAATGATTTATTCATTATGTCTGTTCTGACATCTGATAGCCAAGACACCAGAATGAAGAAATGCTTCAGATGTGCTTGTCATCAATGAATGTCTTCACAGCCGAGCAGAAAACAAACTCTGTTATTGTTATTGTTATTGTTATTGTCATCTGATGTTTTTACAATGCATGAAGTATACTTGCACTTGAAAGCTGATGCCTTTTATTATAAGACAGTAAATACACCTGCACAGGAGCTGGTAAATCTTTGGCAGGTATGAACAATAGTCTTAAAACCATTTTGAATAGGTGTAAATCTCGTAGCTATATGCCCCATGTTTGTTTCCTCATTAGCAGAGATGATTTGAAAGGCAGATGTTCTTCTTCTTCAAAATCTGAGATACCCTTCTAAACTCCCATATTGTTTGTACCTACAGATGAAATTAGAACTTCCTCCTATTGTCTTTGTCGTATGTCCCATCGTCCCTAACTGACGCATATTGTATAGTCTACTCATTTCAAACAAGGCTATGGCGTTTTCAAGATGAAACTGTTTCTAAAACTAAAAAATGGCCAAAATCCAAAGATTATTATCGCCTCATCCATTCCTTGCAATGCTTCATGAGAGAATTTTCCACATCACAGGCACACTTTCCATGGTCTTTTCTTTGAATTCATACTAGCAAGAGATGTTATTGTGGCACTTTGCTATCATTGAGACTAACTTGTAAATTATCTTTAAAATATTTTTTGTTAAATGGGAATTGTGATTGAATGTCTGTGATTTGATTTGAGTGATCTTAATTATTATTAGTAGATAAGATTAAGTATTATTAGTATATAAGATTTTATCTTAGTTTATTAGTATATAAGATTTTATCTTATATAATCTGAATTATATATCCCATTCTGATTTTGACATTCAAAGAAATCCCACAAGAAAATAATCATGTAAACTTTGGGAAAAAGACAGCTTTTGCTTAAGAAACCAATTTTTTAACAGAGCATGTATAGCAATGTTGAAGGGAAATTTCTAGCTAACTCTACTCTAACCACAGCAATTCAACTCTAACACAAACAAGATCTTTTATTTTTTTAAAAATAATTTTGCTAATTCCTAGGAAACATGAATATTTGGGTACATGGAAGATTTTACAAGGCCAGATGAATGTAGAATAACTAAGTTTTAATTGATGATCATTCAGGCATTCTCTCTACCTTTGTAACAATAGCAAAAACAGTTGAGATTGATGTATTTTAAACCGAAGGGAAATAGCTTTTTTATGAACCATAGAATTAATCTGTGGATTTTATTGCCGTAGCTGTCCCAGAATCTAGTACACTGTTTTTTCTCAAAACTAGATTAGACATTTATTTATGGATAAAGTAGTGTTTGCAATTACATTATATCTGCAGGATAAAATGATCACAGTTACAACTTTTATTTTTTAGGTCGTCAACCAGTCACTAATTCAATAATTCCAGGATTTATGGGAGAGGAAACTTAGTTTGGGGAGATATTACCCCATAATTATCAATAATGCAATTTCACAGACTTTTCTCTTTGATGCAAAAAAATAGAAGTAATAAAATACCACACAGGGGTATTATAAATATGTACACCTAGAGACTTTTTTTTTCTTGTTCTTTTTGTGGACAATATAATGTAGAGATTGTATCATCTTCAATTTGTGAGTATATTCCAAATAATTATTATAAGAATAAGAAATACATGCATTTGTGAGAACATCTTATCTGAATACTGGCACAGGTTGCCCAGGAAGATTGTGGAGTCTACCTCCTAAGAGATATTAAAAAAACATCTAGAAATGGTCCTGGGCAACTGGCTCTAAGTGGCCCTGCTTGAGCAGGGACTTTGGAGAAGATGACCTCCAGAGGTCCCATCCTACCTCAACCATCCTGTGATTCTGTGATTCCATAAAACAAGTAATCCAGTAGTTCTAATTTCTTAAGTTCTAGCTAGTGGTGACAATGGCTTATTTTCCCCTTTGCATCTAGCTCTAATAAACTTTTGCTTGCCCCAAGTTGAGTTGATATATACACTTTTTTCTGCCACACAAGAAGTCACCTTGAAAGGATTGCAAAATGTAAAGCTATATTTATGGTAGAGAAAAGTTTGGACTTTTTTTTCCCTCAAGATTTAAAGATGTTAAGTCTAATGAAAAGAAGCAATTGTATTTAAAATTAATTCTCCACTCCTAATTTAATCCTTTCCAGGGTGCGCAATGATTTTGATGTGCTTACAAACCGGTTGATTGGCAGCCATGGCTATTGTACTCAGGTGGGTTAAGTGTTTGGTCTTGGGGATGTCACATCTCCACATACTGAGCTGTGAAACGACCTCTGAAAGAGGTGGCTTTTCTTATTTTAAGTTCCTTATGTTTTTCCTTTTTTCCTTCCATAATGTCAACCACCTTTATCCTTTATTCTTTTTTGCTGTCTTTTGACATACTGTTGTCTTTGCTTTCAGAGCCTTTGCTTTTCTGCTAGTTTTCTGGCCCACTCGTGTCTGTAACTGTGTGTGCAAGTACTATACTCCTCTCATCTGCCTCTTTTGAACTCCTTAGTTGATTTTAGTGTTGAAATACTGCTGAGACTGCAAACTGTGTTCCTCCCTGCCACTTCATAAAGGTGACTGAGTTTTCATGTCTGATGATACAGCTGCTCTGTAGATGTTCACTGCCCAGCTAACTGAGCTGATTCAGACTGAAGCTAACTGGCACTTCAAACTGGAGACACTGACTTATTATAGATGTGTTTAAAAGACATGGTGCTTGACAGTCAGCAGTCTGAATTGCTGCCTGACACTTAGGACCACAACTTTACGTAGTCTAAATTTCAGCTTGTTCTGTACCGAATGTCCCCCACTTGCTCTAGGCCTGCAGAGGCATCCTCCCAGGTGGAATCACTTTGTCTCAGAATGTAGATCCCAAAATTCTGGGACATGGATTCCCCCAAAGTTGGGACGTGGCCAGTTGTGTGGTGAATATGGTGACTGCTATTAAATGTACCACCAATTTGGCTGCAAAAGCAAGCCCCATGTTCTTCTCTTGTACTGTTTTTAGAAGACTTTTATACTGTAATTATGTGGTGATTCCTCAAAAAGGTGGTGGAACATCACTGGTGGATTAGAAGACCTAAAAACATCAATAAAAAACTATAAACTTTGGGGAGTCCTTCAGGAGAAACATGGTGCTATAAATGTGTGCAGTATTTTTAAAATCATGCATCAGGTCCAAACTGGCAATACCAATATTATTCATGTCTTTGGGCATGGTAATTTGGACTATTTTTTTCTGGAAACTTTCTTATTATTATTTCCCTTCATGTTTCTTGGCATATGTTATTTATTAATAGTTAGCTGGTTCATTGCTGTAGCATAGTCTGCTGCTAGATATTATGTGCTGTTGCATCCTAGCTGGCCCTTGGGAGCTCTTATGCTAAGCAAAATGTCTAGTGTCTCTGTTCCTCAAATTTTAGGCACACTCACATGTACACATGCACACACATCCACATTCTCACATGTATTTAGCCTCTGACACACTGTATCAGAGTTCAATTCTAGTTCAGTTGGAGAGGAAATAATCCACAAGCTGCTATAGTAAGTATATTAGTGATATGGACCAGATGTGAAACCATATGGGTCAATGTCTTGCTGAATGAGACTTAAGTTCATCCAGGAATAATCAGTGAGAAAAAAAAAATCTTGTAACAAATCTTGTCCAACATACAAAATACATCACTAAGCACATGCAGAGATGTCAAATAGTACTGTACAGGCTTTTAATTCATATCATTCATGGTGTAGCTTTGGTTGTAGAGAAAAAGGGACACCAAAATGTTTTAATTAAAAAAAAAACCAAACACAACAACTTGAGTTGGATGTAAGAGTAAACTGATTATCTGCAGTTTGCCTCTGGAAAGACTAACACTGAAAACTCTGCTAATATTTCCTCATTTTACTTTGGGAGTAGACTTTCCCCAAAATATCTGTAAAAAATTTTATAAGTAACCTTAATCCTAACTATAAATTTAAATCCACCACATAAATTAAGGGTCTGGTACACGTGTAACTTTATCAATCCTGAATCAATCTTGTACTCATGTCTGGCAGACATAAGATGTTTAACTACTGTTTCTTTTTGTTTTTGTTTTTTTTTTCAAACATGTCACGAACAGGAATTGGTGAACTTGCTTTTGACTGGCAAAGCTGTGTCCAATGTTTTCAACAATGTGATAGAGCTGGACTCTGGAAATGGCAATATCACAATTTTGAAAGGTATCACAAGCCGCAGTGATATTGGTTTGCTGTCTCTCTTCGAGCATTATGATGTTTGTCAGGTATGCTTTCCATTCTTCTGATTCTAATTAGAAAGGAAATAGTTCAATTTAAAATTGGCTTGGAGCATAGCAGATGAGAAATTATGGGCTTGATTCAGTTGCTCACTCAGAGGCTTCTGGGGCTGTTTCAGATGCCCCAAGGCAGACTGTGGTCTCCCTTCCAGATGCAGGCTCTGTGTCACAACTGCCACCCTTTGGTAAATGACTTGGGTAGTCCACAGCATCTCAAATCTTATGTCCCTGTATCTTTTTCTAATCCTGAAGCAGGAGTCAGTTTACAGACTAACACACTTCTATTTAAGTGGCTACCGTATAGATCTGTATATATGAACTAGGACCTGCTTAGTGCAGCCTGTGGAGCTGAAAGCTGTTCAGCTGACTAAACGTCATTGTGTACTCTAGGCAGAGCTGAACAAATTCCTCCAACTGTATTCACTAGATTGCCACTGATTATAGTGGAGTTGAGACACCAGGCTTACATGTGGACACCTATATCTTAGTCATGTATATATAAGCAACTGAATCTGGAGTTGAAACTCACCCTAAGTATTCAGTTTTCCATGAGTTCCAGTGTGATGGGGATCCAGACTGATTGAATCCATGCTGTAATGATGGTAATATTGTATTAGCAGTAAAGAAAATAATAGACAATTAAAATAGCTGTCAGTATAATGGGGATGCTTCATTTAACATGCCTTTGAAATTAGGATTTTAATTGTAGTTATCATGAAAATTAAAATATAGATTAAAAATTTCAAAGAAGTGACAGCCCTTAATTTACCTCTGGAAAAACTTGCGTAAGGTTTTCACTGGTTCTCCATCAGAATACACTGTCATCAAGATGGACATCTTTCCTAAAGACATGTCCTGTATTAAACAGGCAATCTTGTGTTTGATGCAAAGACATTATTTGGAATTTTTTTGTTAGTGTTAGATGCTAGGTTAGATAATTGTAATGGTCCCATCTGGATTGCAGTCAGTGCCTCTATAAAAATTTGAAAGTGATTAGCAAAGAATTTGTTTGTACTGATCTAATACAAATGTGTGACTGAAAACAAAGCTTTATTTTAACTGTTTCCCATATGGCTAAAGTCAGCTACATTTTCCTTCTACTGACAAGTTATAATTTTTTGTTAGTTTTGATTAACACAATCCTTTACATTATTCACAAGATTACAACAAGGTTTAAATACAGTCAAGACAGCATATCAGTGTATCACAGTCAGATTAGTTCAGAATAAACTGAACTAAAACTAAATTAGCCTCTATGTCTAGTTCAAACTCATTGCATTTATTCCATTCTTTAGTGAGGTAAATGACTTCTATGTAGCAAAATGGGAAGCGAGGTCAGTGCAGGTAAGAGCTATTTTTTCCCATCTTCCCTCTAAAACTAAAATAAAAAGTTGCCCAGAGAATCAGACATTGTCTTGCACTTATTCTTGCAAATTATATAGTGAAGGGGGTCTGTTTCTTCTACTACTCTTGCATGGAAACTGGACTCATGAGCAGTGCTCTGTTTTCCAAGCCAGTGCCTCTTAATCAGTTACAGAAACTCCAGTAGACATAGTTTCCTTTTTTTTTTTCAGTCTACACTGGTTAGGCATCTGATGTAAATTGTCTTACTTTTTATTAAGAACATCTGCAAGAGCTCCACATTTCAGTTCGTGTGTCTCAGAGCGTGTTGCAATGCCTGCCTTAGGACTAGGTCAGAAGTAAGATTCTGGTGGACTTTGGCCTCGAGTCTGGGGAGTCTCCACTGTGGCTTCAGCATGAGAGGCCAGCTTCTACTTTCTGTTACAAAGATGTAAGTTTAGAACAATTCAGATGAAATAAATGTCACTGATAGTTTGCAGTAGTGGGACTGAGAATAGCATTTTCCTGTAAGCCTTTTAAACTGACTCTTTTCTTCCTCTCGGTGCTTTGGTAAGTGGATTCAGCATCCTATTACGTTGTGGCTATGAGGATGGTAACTGAAACCAGTAATGGAAAAGGACTGTCATTTTTGGTTGTTGTTTTTTTTGTTTCCAGGAGTAAGAAAATCCTGACCGTGATATATGGTGATTCATAGACATTAGAGCTGGAAAACTCCATTTAGGTCATATCCAGTCAATCTCTCAGAGTATAATTCTGGGTATTTTTAGGTCCTGTTATATGGTAGGCTTGCTTTTAAAAGCCTGTATGAAGTTCCTGCCTTTTTGTTCAGATGGACATTTATTAGTTGATTGTAGTGCAGGTAACTGTGTTCTCACGCATCTTTCCTTTAAAATGTGAGGAAGTACAAATACAGATTTGCAGGTACCTGCAAATGTGGAGATTTTAATATCTACTATACAGCTTGTGCTTTGGATGTACTAATATTAAATCTGACTGTTCATTTACTTAGTTTCCTCTGATTATCATTGTTACTTCTAATCCAGCCTGCTCCCTAAACAATTCACCCCCATCCGCTAGACATTTGCAAGCTGATGTAAGAGTTCCTCCCTTTTTCATCTGTGCATCCTGTCCAAAGCTGATTTTTATT
The DNA here is from genome assembly GCA_013398125.1 of Aegotheles bennettii. Taxonomy (NCBI): domain Eukaryota; kingdom Metazoa; phylum Chordata; class Aves; order Caprimulgiformes; family Aegothelidae; genus Aegotheles; species Aegotheles bennettii. Next base: position 80,953 of record VZRW01006588.1, read on the forward strand.
GCTCTACTCTCAACTTCTTCCAACTTATGAACATGTTTAGGAAGAGATATGCAAGATTCCAGGCTAGATGCAGTAAATCCACATAAAGAAAGATTTACCCTAGTCTAAAATGTGGAGCATTTGTATATAATCCACAATTTCCTTGGCATGTCTTCTGAGTTGGAAATATCATGAGGGCATGAGAACTGAATTAATCCTTCTGTCAAACACCAACAGTAGCAAATCAAAACAAAATGATCAGTCCCTTTTTCTCAGTGATTGCCTGAAAAATCCCTCTGTTGCTGATGCAGTAATCTTTTTCAGTGGATCATGCAGAATGTGCTATCTTTGCTGATTGGAAAAAGATGTGCTCCGTGTAATTTGTCTGGAATTGTTACTGTCTAATCATCACCCGTAGTTCTAAATATCACCACACTCAAGATATTTTTTGTAATGTAATTACTCGTTGCAAATTGTTTCACAATGACAGATGGATTCATTCAATCTATTTCATATGCAAACGTTTAGTTTCATAGTGAGATTCCATAGTTTAATGCAAAAAAGCTAAAAGTGCAATTATGCTACTTTTCAGTAGGCAAGTTACACATCTTTGGATTTATTTTCTTTGTGCTAAGCCCATATTTAAGATATATTACTTCCACCTGATCTTACACATTTAACTAAGAAGCCTAAATTCAGATTTTATGTTTCCGAAGATTTCTTTAGAGGTCTTCAAGCAATAGGAATATTTCCAAAAGCTGGTCAGCCCACATAAAACTGGTGCAGATTTTCATGTTTGCTGGACTGCAGCGTGCAGCCGTTCAGCAGTAGTCTCAGTGAAGCTGAGTTGTTTCTGCAGCAAAACCTCAGCAGAAAGGGTGAGGCACAGAAGTGGGCAGGGCCAATTATAGAAGTTGTGAGCAGAAAGTCCCTCCATTTGGGTCAGAGTCTTTGGCCTAAATGCCACATTAAAATTGCAAGTGAAAAACCTTTGGATGATGAAATGCTCTTCTCAAAACTTCTTGTGATGTTAAAAGTAGCAACAGATGGAAACAGATGCTCCTTGTATTTATAGCAGATCATTTAAGAGACTAACAGCAACAAAAGAGAAAAATAATCTGAATTCTCACCTAAAGAATTTAAAAGATACTACTATTATTATTATAATTATTATAAATCATAATGAAAATAACAATAAGATATCCAGCATTTATGTGTCATTTCCTATGAATAGATCTGTGCTATGTAAAAGAGTCGAGTATCATTACCATTTTGCAGGCAGGGTAACAGGAAAAAAAGTCAAAGTGCTTATCCCTGTAAGTCACCCAGTAAGCGAGTGGCTGAACTGGGAAGAGAGCACAGGCCTTCTGAATTTCTTATTCTAAAGTTAGTGTGATATTGGCTGATTAATTTGGCCATCCTTCTGTAAAGCATTTTGAGACCACTTTAGGTATGTGCTGTGGTAGGTGAAGTAGTTGAAGTATTCAAGGTTATTTGTCTCTTTTGAACCTTGACTTGGATTCTTCTTTGTCTTCACTGATTCTCTCCTGCTTTTAACCTGTCCTGCTGTAGTAGTTAAACCTCCTATTGTCTGACCTCCCAAACTCACCCTACTCTGATTCTTGACAGCGTCCAAGTCTCTGCCTCAGCTGTCAGCATTTCAAGAGACTGATGCTTTTTAGATTTGCACTTCTGAAAATGAAGAGAACGTGGCATTGACAAAGAAGTTATGTTTCTATTTTTCCTATTTCTTTTAAAAAGAGAGAGAAACGTAAATAAACAAAATTTGTTCATTAAAATTCCACAGATGGGAAATATTATCTTTGGTCCTTTTGATGAAACCAGCACACTCTCTGCCATAACAAGACCTACTTGAATTATTAAATTCAGCACACATGCTCTGTCTTCTGGCACCTCACCTGTTTATTTGCTCCGTGGAATGTCCTTCCTATAACCTTCTTCACTGGGAAATGCGTCTACTAAGCAGGCACCTTTCTTAGGCAGATGGACTGGATTCAAGCCAGGCCATTGGTGGGGTTGGGGAGGGGGTGGTTTAGAAAGAGGTTTTTAACCATCTCGTTTAAGAAACCAACAACAAAAATATGCATGTACAAAATGAAAATTGATGGTTGGTTTTAATTTTCCACTTATTTTTCAGTAATGAGTGTGGGGCAGATACTGTGCCGTGTAGATGCATTCGGCAAGGGACCCTGCTATTTATGTAAGACATTTGTGAGTGGGCAAAAACATATGATACATACAAGTTTGACTGAAACAAGACTGACAAGGCATTGGCTATTTTGAAAGTCTGTTCTTCATTCCTTGTTTTTACATCTCCCTTTCTAGCCTGAAAAAGAAATTTTCCTTAATGAAGTCCTATTGTCCTCTTACTTCTCCATGGACAGTTATTTTACCAGAGGCAAGTCACTGTTGCTGGGATATTGGCATTGATTTCTTGTCAACGTCCTTCCAAATAAAATAAAATCACAGAGTTTTTATTTGGGACAATAAGAATAACAAACCCCACATGTTTAAGAGTTCTGCATGCTTTGCAAACAGACAAAACAGAAAATGATGAATTAAATATTTTCCACATGTCTCTCTAGGCTAGAAATACCTTCATTTGGATCTGGGCTCATCCCATCTAACTTTAGGTCCTTCATAGGCTGAAAATGCCTCAGGTAAGAGTCCAGCCAACTCCCTTTATAGCTGATGAATGAGGGAGTCCAAATTGCTGACAATACCCATCTCGTCCTTGTTTAATTTTACAGACAGCCAAAGCCAACCTAAGCTAGGGCTCAGCCTAAGTTAGAGGGCATAGAAAGAGATGCTGAAGAGTTAAGTGCCCTGAATCTTGATCTTCTTCTTTGTAGTGAAGTAACTTCTTGAAATGAATTATGAACTCCTTCATGTGTATTGAGGAAATGGCAAAGAGCCAAAGTCTGAATGAGGGTCTGAATCTCCCTCAATATTTCTTCACTTGATGGGACACACCAGAAAAGCAGCATAATGGAACAAGGATAAAGAAAAACTCCTGAGGCTATCTGGCACCCTGAGGTCTTTGCCTTGTCACAGCTGTGATCTTCTTTTGTATTGTGGCAGCGTAAGAGAATTTAGCCAAAAGCTGGTGCTTTCCAGGAGTCTTTTCTTTGGTTTGATGGTCCTGGGATTAAACACACATCTCTTATGATTCTGTTTCATTAATGTTGCCCTTTTTTATCCTCAATTCATCATCAGAAAGATTTCCTTTTCTGCAACAAAAATGATTCAAAGCTGCAGAGAAATTATATAAGGCTCCCACACAGTAGTAGTGTTTTCTACTATAGTTTATCATTTTCTGGCTAAAAACTCTTCACCTCCTGCCTAACCTGGCACAGTCATTAAATTATGCTTACTCTGAATGTCAGACATTGTAAACATTAGGGTTTTTTTCTTAATCTGATTGAAATAAAATACATATTAATGGCAATAACTTTACCCTCACAGAGTCCCTGAACTATGTGCAATATAATACTAATATGGCTCAGCTGGTGTTTTAATAGTGCTGGTGGAATAGGTGAACTGATTCGGTGGTGTTCTTGATCACCCAAGGGCTGTTGCAAAGGTATCTGTTTTTTACACCACTGATGTTTCAGGCTTAACACTGTTGGAACATTTTTTAATATTAATTCATTGAAGGTCATTGCAATTGTGGGGAGAAAACGTTGACAGAACAATCAATAGGCTGTGGCCTGTAACTGTGAAAGTTTTGTGTAATTATCCTGTTGTCTATCAGTCCTATTGGATTCAGTACAACTAGCAATTACTCAGTTTGACAGAAACCAGACCCTTTGTGGAATCACATTGGCCTCAGTACAGTACTGTGTGATTACTTTGGAAAATGAGCATTTATGAAAGTTGCACTCAGGCTAACAAACAGAAAGCAATAAACTGAAGTTTGCACTATAACAGAACATAATTTTAATTTAAAAAAAAACATAAATAAAAGTAAAGTCCAACAAGCAAGGACCTGAAATTACATTAAATAATAACAAAACTCCTGGAGAAAAATGGCACCACATTAGCCAGATCGATTGAATCATGGCCACTGCCTAGGAATGATAAACTGATGTTTGCTTCTATTCAAGGTAAATTACTCTCCTTATTGTCTTAAAGTTCATGCCCTCGCTTCTTCTGCAAGCATTGTAATTCAAAACTATACCTATTTGGGATTTGTTCCTACAGACCTCACTCATCTGAACAATCTGTCCTGGCTTCAATAGGACTGTTCATGTGAGTAAGAACCGGAGTGGATGTGTGCTTTGAAACAGTTCTGTATCTCTCTGATCTTGTTTTGTCAAATGTTGTTTGATGAAGCTTGGAATTCACTTTAGCAGACGTATGTAGGAAGAACACATTTTTGGGAGAAGACTGACTGTTCCATTTTGGCTTTGATCTATCTGCATACTAAAATATGCATGTTTGTGAGGCTGAATCTTTTCATCCGTATCCCTCTAATTTGACATCTTTTGTTGCAGCTGCGTATTTCCCTTCTTGATAACTCCCATTATGATTACTTTGTAAGCTTGTAAAAAACTTTCTGTACTTTTAAGCCAAGTATTTACATAAAAAGCAAAGCTGTTGCATAAAAGACTTTTTAAAATAGACATTAGGAAAGTAATGAGTCAGGGAACAGTTACTTAATTATCTAGACACTTATTATCTGACATCTGAAGAAATGTTCATTGGGGCAGATAATTGATTTTGTATTCATGTAACTTCAGATATAAATTCTAAATCTCAATAACATAAAACCCACACACTCCTTGTTGCTTACGATGCTGTTTAGACTTTTAATTACAGCAGAATATAAGTTGGCTTCTGCCTTTTACCAGTATATTGATAGACATTTGCACTTGCATGGTGAGGAACTGTAGGCTGTACCACAGAAGCTGTATCTGTGAATCTATATCTAGAAAACATACAAAAATTTTTCTGTTAAAAGTCTTTCAGTTTCCACTAGCACCTACTGCATATGCTGAATCATGATTTAAATCTCATAGTAGTAAAGATAGCAATAGGCAGAGATTATTTCTGTAGATTATATTGCTTACCATATTACTATGCAAACCTCTTCAAAACTACCTGAGCTTCTAAGCTAACAAAGTTTCTTTGACCTATGTGTCTGTATTTCAGAGACAGAAACTGATCTTATATTTCTGTGCACATATATTTGCACACTTGGTTGCCATTCCTCGTTTTGCAGATTGGTAGTATACAGCCAGTGCAACATCTGTTTAGCAAGGGATACATAAAACTGAGGATAAAATAAAGATGGTCGTACGTAGCATCCTGCACAGTTGTGATTCTGTCTGCTATAAGAATAATAAGCAGAGCTGTAGTCAGAAACATTCCACTGAAAGCGAAGTTTTATTTTGGTTTTAATTTCCCTGAGCATTTTATGAAAGGTACAAAACCCATCAATTAAATGGCAGAAAAAAACAGTATTATTTTTAACTTAGAATACAGCTTTTAATGACAGCAATATAGATAATAATAAATATCTGTTGTAACTGAATATTAAATTCCCAGCTGGGAGAAATATGTTTTTTTTGCTACATTAAACAATCTAATCACTATTTTTACTCTATTATTTACTACTGAAGGGGCTAAAATCATTAACTGATAGTGCAGCTGCAAAGCAGCAGCATGCAATAAGAACATGGTATCTGTCTCACAACACATTAGTGTGAGGTGAAGAAAATACTACAAGATATTCAGTGACTTCAGGGCATGCAGGAAACTTCCATGACTCATTTTATATCAGCATATATTAAGTTTCAAAACCATACATACACTCCCCCAGGTCTTAATGCATATATATGTCTGCCCTAAAACATAAATTCCATGAGAAATTATAGATATGAGCCTAAATAGACATAAAACTAGCCTCAGTCCTTTTCTGGACTTGAACCTGAAAAACTATGGGGTGAAGCAACAGAAAAAAAATATTTAACTGATAAATGGATACATTTAGATAAAAGCAATTACAAATCCAAAGAATTGCCGTAATAGCTTTTTAAATAGCTGACAGATTTAGGTATAATAATTCAAATAAGTGATAAATATGAAAATAATCTAAATGCAATTTCATGCAGAATATTTAAGATATTTATAAATAAGCATACTTTCGAAGTTACAGAAGGAGGGCAAAGGCTTAGAAAGGCATGTGGTAGGGAAATAATTTGGGTTTTTTATTGAATCTTAGAATCAATTAGGTTGGAAAAGACCTTTAAGATCATCGAGTCCAACTGTTTCAACTGACAATATTTCATTTTTAAGAATAATGAATCAAGACAGGTTGCTTTCTCCTAGTAGCTGCAGATATTTTACATATCTAGACTGTGAAGCTAGGTGATGATGATAAAATGAAGGGAATTAATTCTATTCAGAATCTAAGAAAATATTTGGGCTCAGTTTAGTTGCCCACACAGGTGTTTCATCTGAGATCCTATGAAGTCTCATGCCTGGCTTCCAGGTACTGTTGCATAAGAGCAGTCTCCCATTGATCATGTGCAGTATTCCTGACCTAAACTCACTGTGGGTTTATAGCTATCGCAGAGGTTAGGTTGGTTTTGGTCTCTTTTTGTCTCTGATAATCTGGGATATGATCTTTTTGCTGTGAGGATACTACAGCTGGATTTCATTACCTGTTTATAACTCAAGGTCAGATACTTGCTTTATGTGTTCCATGGTCCAGTGCTATGCTGATCTGCTTTATCAGCAGTATATAATGAACCTTCATTAATATTTGCAGACTATAATAAATAATTGATCTTATACCTCTCCTGTTTTCCAGAACAAATTGTTTCTCCCTCTGCCTCCCATGATGTTCTAATATTTTGTATCTTTCTTTTAGGTTGGTTGTTACTTGAAGAGCCCTAAATATCCAATTTGGTTGGTGTGCAGTGAAAGCCACTTCAGTGTGCTTTTTTGTTTGGAAAAGGATCTACTAGGTGACTGGAAAACAGAGCAGAGATTTGATCTATATTATTATGATGGCTTGGCCAACCAGGAAGAAGAAATACGATTAACAGTTGGTATGTACAACTCAGTAACTCTGCATTTCATCTCTGGTGGTGACAACAGCATCACATGAGAAGGAAAATCCAATGATACAAACAATCATAGTCTCAGACATTAAAGATTATTTAATGCCTGTTTCCCAATTTCTTCAATTAGTTTCAGTGATTAATTGGGAAATTAGATTTCACAAGGAATTTTCGAGGATAATCTCTTGGAAGGGTTAAAAGTGAGTGTGTGCTGCTTCATACAGACTGGTAAATCTTTCAGTGACACTGGTTTCCAAGGAATGGATTGTGATCTGGCCTGTTCATGCTCTCAGGACTATAAACCATACTTAACCACTCCCATTCCCCTTCACATCTTCTCACATCTTTTCTACGGGCAGAAAGTGCAAGTCTCCTGTTCCTCAGCTCTATATGCCTGTAGCAAAATAAGCAGAAGGGGTGAGGAAGCCTTGAAATCCTTGCCTCCCAAACCAGCTGTTGCAGAAGATGGCAGAAATCTGCTAACAAAGTCTAGTCTCTTACCTGCTTGCAAGCTTATCTGGAAACACAAACATGCAAAAGACCTTCTGACTTGTTACACTTATTCTTTCAGGAAACCATGCCAAATTCTGCAGCTGCTTTTACAGTAATTCTATATTTCTCCAACTGAAAGCCACTTGGACAAGAAGTATTCTGATGTTTAGAAAGCTCCTACTTATTGCCATATTAAGATATTCTTGACCAATAAATTCATATTTGCTAATAATATCCTACTTATCTTTTGTTTTCTTTCCTTCAATAGCTTTATACAATCTAATCAAATTCCTTTTCAATCTTAAGGAGCCACTCAATTGTAGTCCACTCATTAAAAATAAGTTGTCTGTAATCCTTGCTTGCACCTACATTCTGGCTCTTGGACAGGACAAGTTACACACGGGTGCTGCATGTTCTAATTGAGTCCATGTGGCAAAGCAGTTTGTATGGAAGTGCTGGGGGCTTTAGCATCTCACAAGATTTGGTTGTGAATTCAGTTGTCTTTCTGCCTGTTATTTATCCTTTTATTTTAATTAAAACCCCTATCATTCTATTGTAGTGATAATTGTCTTTCTGCCTGTTATTTATCCTTTTATTTTAATTAAAACCCCTGTCATTCTATTGTAGTGATCACATTATATATTATCTCAAAAAATTGCATAAGCTTTATAGGACTATAGTTGCCAACTGGTTCCCACACAGTCTGTCCCAGGTATGTAAGCGACACAGATGTTATAATTCTGCATAGGACTGCAGAGATTGAGACACAGTTTTTCTGTTGTTTACTGTATAACATACAGTCCAAAACAGTCCTTATATATCTTTTCATCATGAATAAATCAGGAATGTTTCCAAAATCCAGACCTACCAAGCACTCTGAGGTCCCTGGCTAAGAAAGTGCTCAAAGTTTGTAAAAATGTTTTTCGTTACTGTTCAATCTGTCATGGCATATCTGTGTATTTCTCCTCGAAGACTAAACTTGCATGGAGAGGTAGATATATTTTTGTTGTGGCTATAGCTTCTTACAGGGATATATCCTAGTAAATCTTGTGTTATCTGTGAAATTCTGCAAAAGGCTGTAAAATGCAAATAATTTCATCATTCCAGGGAAACACTTTCTTAGTTCTGGCTGTACAGAAATCCTTCATTAGGTCTGGAGAAAAACTGAAATTTCTTTACATCCAAAAGGTAACACTTTAACACAGCTTGTTAGTTAATTAACTTAGCTAAATGTTCCTTGCCTACTCTTGTAAGATAAACCTTTAGTGATAATTTTTTCCTATTTCTTTGTATGAAAAACCTTCATTCAAACCTCCTGGTGGGAAGAAATCGAGTCTAAAAATGCCAAAATTCAGCAAGTTGGCAATGACTGGGGAAGGCAGCCATGCCATATGCCTATCCTGTTCCCGGTACTATGGTCAGGACAGTGGTGATTCCTTCTTACTATGAGAAGATGCTGTGTCAGGAATTCTCAGAGGGATACAAATACTATTGGAGACCTCTAACAAACTGTTATAAACTCTGCAATATTCAGATAAAAGAGAACTTTTGAAACTTAAAATATTCCTGTGTACCTCTCAGTTCCTGAGCATCTAGGAGAAAACTGCCAGTACTTTAAGTACTTTTAAATATTGTCTATTTCTTACTACTCCAGCCCTTACTCATTCAGAGTTTTCTGCATGCATTTATACTGACAAGACCAACAGGCAAGGCAGAGCCAGGTTCTCTTTATGACATGAGCAAGCCAGATATATCTGAGACTGGCAGCTGTGAATGTAAGAGCAATTGCCTCCCATCCTGCCTACATCAGTCTCACTGAAGCAGAGCCATATCCTACTCCCTGTCTTGGTATTTTTTGTTGCTCACAACCTGCCTTTTGGCTGGATGAGAGACAGAAGAAAAGAGAAAGAAAAAAACCCAAACCTAATCTGCTGCAGTTTAAAATGTTTTACTCCAAAACAGGAAACAGCTGAGCAGACTGACATCCAAGCTGGTCGCAGGATGTTTTCTCTCTGGGAAGTTCAGCAACTACTTTCACTGTTGACAGATCCAGTGTCTGAGACACTGACCTCTCTGTTTTCCCCGGAACAGTGCAATTGCCTCTCTGTCCCAAAGGAATGCTCAGAGTCTATGGTAGCTCTCTTGTGTCTATACTTTCTTAGTAATTACATCAATCTCAAAATAGAAAGCTCATGACAGCCCCCCAGCAGATTCTTACACCTTCTAATCCATGTTTTGCTTGAAGACATCTCTGTTTTATTAAACTAGCCTGAATCAGGGGATGAATACTGTCTGAACACTGTCCCACTGCTAAGTACTCAGCACAATTCTGGACAAGTGTCTGACCCACGACAACTAATACTGGGCACAATGTGGGGATCATTCCCAACAGCAAGTTTGCATTCAGTCCCTCCTTCTTAGCCTTTAGCTTGCCATCACATGAAAAGGCTATAGAACATCAGCTAAAAGGGTTCAAGAGATGGCAAAGCAGTAAGTGCCAGACTGTCTACTCTAAGGGCAGCTCTAAAGGTGGTGCTATTTGCAAAGAGCTGTGGTATCTACTCTGAGCCTTCCTGGCCCTGTCTGGGGGCACTCTGTCCAGATGGTGTGAATGAGAGCATAAGATGTTATTTAACTGTCAGCAGTGCTCATCTTCCATGGCATTTCAATCCAAAGTGTATATGTGTCTATTGTGGGCTAGGAGATTTGCCTTGTGAGTGGTAGTCAGTCGTTTCCATGGGTGGAGTTCCTAGAAGCTACTGCACCATTCTATATGAATAGAAATATGCTCCAGCTACTGATAATCTCTCATATGTCTCTGCAGACACGACTCAGATGTATGCTGAAGATAAAGAAAATGACCTTACTCCTCCACTTGAGCACTGTATTAGGACAAAGTAAGTGAAGCTACAGTTTTTCATACAGATATATTCAGTTGTTGATATAAATAATTTATAAGCTGGAGCGTGGAAAAAATATTGCAGCAAATAAGCTTGCAAAATTACTGCTTAAAAATCAGAAAGCCTGTGATAATATGTATTACACATTTAATTGTGTGCTACTGTGCTTAACATGAAACTGGCTAAGACTTTCACTTCATTCTCTTAGGAATCCTCAGTCACAAACTGACTGAGCCAAATTCAGTTTGAGGGCACAACTTGATTTCAGTGCATCTAAGTTTGATTTCCCAAAAGTGATTGGTTCCTATTGTAGAGCTATAATGATAAAAGGAGAAAAATTCTTCCATCTTCATCAGTCTTTTTTGCAAAATCTAATTGCACTGGGGGACTTGAGTATCATTCTTGATGCATGAAGCTCTGTGCTTAATGGTCTCCATTTTCTCAAACTTTCCATGTGTCTATGGGCAGCACAGAGTTTCCCAAGACCACAGAACACTGTGCTTTGTGAAATCATTCTTGACAGTTCTTAGGTAATGCTCTCCCCTGAAATACAAGGCTAGTTCCTGTCATGTTACAATTTTCATGGCCATTTTGAGGTCTACATGGTATTAAATGATGGACTTTTAAGCAATTTATCCAAGTCATACTGAGGTTAATGAGAACATTTTCAATTTAGTGAGACGTGAAAGAAGCAAAATGGAGGAATTTAACTGGGTAGAAAAATCAGCTTTATATCAACTCCATCAGAACGACTTTGAAAGCTGCTATCTGAATATCTTTGGAACAAGAAGTAAAAGCCTTATTGTCAAAGACCATAACATTTGTTAAATCAACAAGCCAAACAGCTTCAGATTTCTCTTGTAATTTCCCTCCTTTCCTTGCCACAATTTTTCCTGTAAAAAAACACCCGCAAAAATAAGGACAATGACTGCCAAAGAGTGTGTTCAGTCAGGGCTGCCCTTATAAAGTTACAGAAAAGTAGAAGAGGCATCCTGTAACATGACAGCAGTGACATTAGTCCATCAATCGACTGTACTGATTTCTCTGTTCTAGTGACACATAGACATGACTACGAACTGAAATAAATAATATATAGCCTCTGAAACCTACAGATGGGTGGAGTGGGGGGAGTGTGGGATATGGGTGTGGGTGTGGGTATGTTTAAATCCTGCATGCAACTACTTAAAGTTGCTCTTAGAACATCTTCCATTCCTGGCATTGTATCAAAGTTACACAGTTTTTGTAATGGTGATGTTTGTTTATTTTAAATTTCCTGCTTTAATCTCCTGCAGAAGTAAATTACCAGCAAATTCCACTGTCAATTTATTTTGTTTGTACCATTCTCAGGACTGTCTGATTTACCCTGACCAGTCTGGCTCCTTGTTTTCAGTATTCTCCATTTGCTTTGAGTGTATTTATTTAAGCCTGGCCTTGCTGCTGAGGGTTTTTCATGTTATATTTTTCCTTTCTGTTTTAAGAACTTTTTCTTCCAACTATGAAACAATATATAAGAAAAAGTAAAACCAAACCAACCTAACCAATATTTTAACAATTTAGGAGATAAAAAAGAAAAGTTTGCTACTGTACAACTATAGAAAAAACTCCTAAACTAATTTTTAGTAAAGGAAGAAACCAAGCAAAGAGCCATTACTGATTTTGACCGAGCATTTATGAGTAAATTCCTTATCATACCTTTCTCTTAAAAAATGCAGGATATTTTCTTAGGCAGTGTGGAGAATTTCACAGTCTGCACAATCAGAACTGAGAAGATTAGCTGTTAGTTCCAAATGTTGATTGGGGTTTTTCTTTCATTCACGTGTCTCAGTTCTGTTTTAATCCATGAACAGCTTTACCCATTGTTTACTCCAATACCTGAACACCACCATCCTATAATGCATTGAGTTATATCCTAACATCTGTCTGCTGTTTGCTCTATTATCCTCTCCCAAAGGGAAAACTGCATATGTAATAAACTGTTTCTGTATTTAGGGTTTTTTTGTTATTATTAACAGAGGAGAGTGGTTGTTTTTCTTCTGCAGGAGGAGAAGGCTCATGTTTTTAGTCCCTATTCTATAAAATGTCAGAAGAGTGAGATTTGAGTTTAAAGCAGGTGATGCTTCAGATGGCTGTAACACCTCCTCACCAGTGGGTATCACTTTCACAGAATCCCAGAATCACAGAATTCTAGGGGTTGGAAGTGACCTCCAAAGATCATCCAGTCCAACCCCCCTGCCAGAGCAGGGTCACCTAAGTGACCTAAGGGTCACTTTAACCAAAGAGTCAGTACATGTGCTTTTATTGTGGCTTTCAACCCTAGATATCTGTAGAAGCAGTCTGATTCTGACCAAGGCGTGTCTGGAATGGGCATCCCTGGGTTGTTTGGGAGATGCCGGGCAGAGGTCTTATCCCATTCTTCCCTGAGGAATACTCTTACATCACAGTCACCATCCTCGGCGTCTCTCTGCACTGGCGGAAATAACATCTGTTAGCTCTGCCTGAGGGGAATAAAACCTTGATCTGACATTATAATCTGAATTCAGAGGTGTATTTTTTTAACCCTCCAACATCAGGTTTCCTCTCTGTAGTGGGGCTGATGATACATTGATTCATCTGTTTGTCTTTGAAGCGAGATATCCAGTGAAAATTTAGCAGATTAAGAGGAGAGTGGATATTCCATCCTGAATTATTGGTGTGCTCAAAAACAATAACAAATGATTAATACAGGAGATACTCTCTGAATGTTATTCCAGACTGAGTATTGTTCAGGGCCTGAAGCGGTTCCTGTTGGGTTCCCATTAATTCCATGACCCTTGGGTGAGGTTGTAGTCGAACCAAATATAGTTGGGTCAAATATAGTTTTCATGTTGCTAATCTGATAAATTATAATTGAATCAGCAGGTCGAACCTTGGTTCCATTTGAGTTACATTGTGGCAGGATACTTTGGGGAAATGATCATGCTGAATTGGCTGGACAGTTTTATTTCTGTCCATAAAGACTTGTTCAGCACCTGTGGGTGAGATTCTTCACTATTTGACAGCTTTTCTTGTGCAAATTGAATAGATGAAAGAAATTTTGAATCTGTCTCCATAGGAACATCAGCCAAAGAGTGCTTTTCAGTCTACAAATGGCTCAGCAAAAATGGTTTGAAAACAAGCACATGAAAGCTACCTTGAGGCCTGCTTCAGAACACCATTTTCTGCTTAAGCTCTTTCTTGAAGGCCAGTTCCCCACTGCATAGTGATAGCAACATCTTAATCCATAACAACAAAAATGGTATCAGCACATGGTTGTATTTTCACAGAGCACAGTGTAGTCTCAGGGCAGATTTCATTCAGTGTCTTTTGGCCTCTGTGGGGTCTCTGTGGATCTGTGGATCCTTCACAAAGCTTTAATCACCCTGGTGAAATAGAAGGTACTGCCTTGGGAAGGTTGTACGTGAAGATATGGGATGATTTGATGGCATGACCTGAAAAATCCAATGGGGACAGGAGGTGGCGATTGTACTTCCCACTTGCATGTGGTTGATCTGGGGATGTTATTCTGAACTTCTGGCAGACTGAATGAATGGTGAATGCCAGACTAGGTCAAATAACCCCAACTAGAAAATATTCTGCTTTTAGTTTAAGATGCGAGGCATCACTGGTGTGAATTCCTGTTAAGTCCTGGGATGAGGACAGCCTTTCTGCATTTTTTTAGTTTTTATTTTCCCTGAATAATTTAAAGAAAAGAAGGAAAAAATTCACAACAGCCCTCAGATGGTCACTTTCTTTGAGACTTTGCACTGAAAGCTGCATGAATCCAGCTTTTGGTTTTGTTTTACACTTAATTGACTTGCTCAGCAGAAGGACTGAGCTGCCATACCCCTGCTGACACATCCTTTCCTCAGCGACAGAAAGAATGTGGCACTCTGGCAACTCACTGTTGTCTCCGCTCCCTCATCAATGTCTGGACTACTGTGCACATGCACTCTGAGACAGATTTTCAAAACAGATATAAATACCTGACACTGGGAATTCAATAGCTTAGTCCTCAGATCTGGACCATGAACTTGCAAACATGAGAAATGCCATGGACAAGGGTGCAATTCATGCAATGAATGACTCTGTGCAGTAAGTTGACTCACTTCAGCCCAGTGAAGTCACTGGAAAGCACCATCCTGATTTCACTGAGTCTTGGTTCAGATCTTTGTCTTCTGCCATGATTTGAAGACACATTTGGTGACAAATGCAGGATCAATACCTTCTTTGCATTCAGCATTCAGCACATTCCTGGAGTGGGCAGCTGAGCTGTAGCAGCCAAAACAGTGCCAGGAACTACAAACATGGAAGGTTTCTGTGCACGTGATTGTGGATTCATTTGGAAACATTGTTCTCAGTAAACATCTTCAGCGTATTCTGAAGAAAGAATGAGGGTAGAGAAAAAGCAAAATCTCAGCACAGGAAAAGCAAAACATTGCCATGAAAGTGAGCCATTGGATACTTCAAAGGAACTAAGATCAGGAGCAAGGATAGCTTCTAGGTGAGGTCTTAGGACCTCAGAGTCACAGAGCTCCTAATCAGAGGCCTGCCTGTATGGGAGTGTGCAAATTGCCCAGTAACAGCTGAGACAGGGTATTTTGGTTGTATAGGGTTTATTCTTGTACCCATCTTGGGATTCCCTGCCGTCTTTGCAACACAAAGGTACTTGTTCTGAATCAGCTGCTGCTGAGGATTCTCTGTTGCCTAGAAGAGACTGGGGGAAGGATAAGGAGCCTGACCTCCAAACCTCAGTGCCTAAAATTAGGGGGCACAAGTGTGTCACTTCTGTTCCTTTACCTTTTAGAAGATGGGATTAGTTACCCCAAATGAGTCCACCCTAGCCTCTCTGGGGCTCACTGGGTGGTTGAGGGGTGTTGGGAGACCTTTCCTGATTAACTGATGGATGTAAAACCATTGCTTTTATTTCTAGGTGGCAAGGAGCTGTTATTGACTGGAATGGCACAGAACCAATCTTGTGACTGACCTGACCTGCACTTTATCTATAAAGACAAAAAGGAAATGACTGAATTAGCACATTCCTATTCCCACCAATACAGGAAATAGGACATGAGTTGTGTGGTTTACGCTGAGGAAGAATGACACAGCTTGAAGGCTGGACGGGTTTCACCTCAATCACCTTCAAATGTTTTGCTTATAATATAAACAACACTTACGTAAATTCCTTGTCACTGCCTTTAACATACAGCTCCTGAGAGCAGACTGAGTTTCCACCATCAAATCAAGGTTACAGATGATGCAGTGAAGTTGTCAACGTCCCCTTGAGGTCTCCTTCTGGATCCACTCTGTATCCTACAATTGTTTCAAAGCATCTGATGAAAGATACTGACTCCAGATTTCTGTCACTGTACATGCCTTCTCTGTACTGCCTAATTCTTCACCTACAACACTCCAGTGCAAGTATATAATATCATCCAAGAAATATATATTCACTTCATTATCTGATATTAGTAAGACTCTTTTTGAACTAACCAGATCGGTAACCATATGGGCTTTTCATATAAAGCCTGACCTATATAAATTTCTTGTGTCATAAATTTTGCAGTCAGGATTGTGGTTTTATGTTACCAGAATGCTAATACTAGTACGTTCCTTATACTGGGTGCAATTGGTGCATAACAGTGCCTCACACTGATGTAGCTTGTTTTTCTTTCTGAATGAGAAAAAGCTGTATCAGTATCTTTACATTTATACCATGGTATCCACTTATACACTAGGTTTATTTATGCCAAAGTGATAGATAAGATCTCTGGTTTGCTTCTTTGTAATTACAAGAAAACAAAAGAGCTGTTAGGTTTGAAATTTAAATGGTGCCTGTCTATGATAGATACTGTTTTTCATGATTAAATAAAGTGCATGTACTGCAACAATGTACTGTGGAGATGTATCACGAGGTACTGAAACAGCAATTTGTGTTCTGAAATGAATTCTTTAAGTGACATATTTTGGCAACAGTTTACCAAAGCTGGAACAAGTTACTGAACTGAAGATGGAAAAATGCCTTGGGAAAAAGGCAGGTAAATGGTGTTTCTAGAAATATTCCTCTCTCCTGAGAGTGAATATTTCATGAGAGTTTAATAAAGAACTTTTACTTTTGGATATTCATCATAGCACCTTCTCCCTAGTCAATATACAAACTCCTCTGAGTCCTGATAAACTGGTTGCTCTTTCCAAAATCAATTTCCAACAAAAATTCAATGTCCTTCTGTGTGTAATGTGGAGATACCAAACTGACTATGCAAATACAGGTCTTGGGGAATTAGCACTTGAGCTAGATTTGAAAACCAACCTGAATGTAAGCCATAACAGAGTACCAGAAGAGTTTAGGCAGTCTTGAATGAACATTTGTCTCCCCCTTTGCTTCCCATTGACATCAATCTATATGCAGTAAAGCATCTCAGCATTTCAGTTACTTGAATTTTATTTAATTCAGTGTAATGGTAATTGCTTAGTTTAGATTAGATAGGCAAACTTCTTTAAACTTGGTGAGGTTAAGATCTCCCATTCAGACTCTGAGGCATAGGCAGCTTCACATCTGAGCTCGTTCCTGACACTGCTTAAGGGATGTTACATGGCCTTTGCCAAACCCTTTCATCTTTGTGTGTGTAGGGATGTGTTTGTGCTGTCACCTATAGATGTCATCTATAGACTCAATACTGCCTTTGAGATAAGTTCATCATTCATACTCCCAACAGTTCATCTTCCCAGGAAGAGCTTGCCTCGGTGTGAACTTCACTACTGTTTCTGGGAGTCCCAAACAGTCAAAGATCCCAGATCCAGAGCCTTTGTTCCTCTCAAAATTTCTATGAACTGTAGTCCACGCTTTGTTTTATGAAGCAAATAGATTTTGATTTCCCCACCTACCTCACAGGGCATCTATAATTTTTATATTAATTATTTGCAGAATGTGTTTGGACAGAAAATAATATAGAGATGAAAAAAGGTGGAAGACTTTTGGAACCAGGTTTAACAAAAAAATCCCCTTCTGGATTTTCCAGTTTAGTATACCTACACCAGTATGTCAGTTTGGAGATAACCTTCCACTCCATGATAGAAAAGCAGCAAAGATAAGTGTTCATCTGAGAAAGGAGGGAGCTGCCTTGTGACAAGTCAGATTTCATCTGACTAAAATATGGATGTCTACATGTAGATGTGTTCAGAGCTGTTCTCCTCTGTTCAGAGAAGAGAAGGTATCAGGGTGTGATGTGTCTTTGCTTTAGGATGAGAAGAACCATGCTCCAAACTGTAGGATGATGAGTATAAAGGAGGCCCAGGAGGATTGCCTCAAATGATTTCGCCCATGAAGATGGCTTATTCAGGGTATAAGAAAGAGTATAGATTAGTGAATATGACTTGGTAATAGACTATGTTTTATGGTTTATCTTGGAGGGTAAATGAAGGAAAGGCCCTGAGCTCACCCTTTTTGTAAAACAGGCTGCAAAGAACTTTGAGGCACCTTCAGCACTGGTTATGGAGACTATTTTAGTTGAAACTTAATTTCTATGACAACAGAACCTCCCTGAGACAGATCTTTCTTACCTGTCATCTGTCATCATGTCCACATATACTTGTTCTGCAAAGCCCACTGTCCACCTGTCATCTCTTTAAGATGAACTAACTCCAGGTTCACCAGTGCCCTCACTCACAAAGGCAGAAATCAAGCATTTGGACCACTTCACCAAACTGTCACACGTGTAGGGTAATTCCACCAGGCTGGAGCACCGAGAACCTCAGGATTGCTAAACTCCTTCCACCATCCTTGCTTCTGGAGCCTAAAGAAGGATCTCCCTTCACCAGGGTTCAGTGGCAGTGTCCTTACTAGGCAAGAGAGGTGACTCTTGAGATTTGCTAGGGCGTCCTTCCATAAGGAGGAAATGTGCAACCAAAACATTAATTTAGATGTCATTCTTCTCAGAAAAATGCCAGAGCAATACCTTGATCACTGCCTACATCAGGAAGAAGACTTACATATTTTTATTCAATATAAAGCACCAGAAGTTATTTCCCTTAAGACGTTGCAGGGCTTTTTAAGTCAATCAGACAAGGCAATGCAAAAACCTTTGCACAGATCTGTGTAGAATCATATCCTGTTCCAGCAGCATGCATCTATTTTTTTTTTTAATTATGTTTTCCTCTTCATTGTTTCTCATTTTCTTTTTCATTGCCCAATGACTGTGACTTCCTGCAATGAACAAAACAGCAACCATTTGATAATTGAGCATTAAAAGACATGGATGACATTGGCACTTGGTCTGCATGATTTCTTAATTTTATTCTCTTTTCTGCTGTGGCATAAAAAAAATACGCCCTCTGCTGAATACTGAGCCCTTAGCTCACAACAGACACAGCATATTGTGTATGTAGATGAATATGTAAGCAGAGGTACTATTTTGGTAAGGTGTCATATATGTCACCTTTGTACAAAATGTATATTTAACTTTGTCTTGTACAGAATGTCCCATACAAATAAAACATTTAAAGTGATGTTAATAACAGCCCAGATTTCCTTCTCATTTTTTAATAATTAATTTGCTAGTGGAAATTAATCTGGGAGGTTAGATTATAAATGTTCCATGAGCCTTATCAGGTCAGTGGAATAATAAGAAGTTAAGCCTCCTTTTCTGTGAAAGGAACCATAGTGCAGTCAGAGTGGGATAAAGTAGCCCACGCTGACCATGATGTTAAACCTAAGCAGCTACAGATGCTTAAACCAACTAGTTTGAAGCTAGTTTAAAGCACAAGGTCCAATTTGATTCCAGCTACATGCATCCACCATGTTCTCTTTAAAGCCTACCCAAGAGGTAGTGAAAACTGCAAGGATCTCATTAATTCTTGTTGTTCAGTCTGATATGAGTTGCATCATCCCAACCAATATCACAGAATCACAGAATCCTAGGGGTTGGAAGGGACCTTGAAGGATCATCCAGTCCAACCCCCCTGCCAGAGCAGGGTCACCTAGAGTCCATCACACAGGAACGCATCCAGGCGGGGTTTGAATGTCTCCAGCCAAGGAGACTCCACAACCTCTCTGGGCAGCCTGTTCCAGTGCTCTGTCACTCTCACAGTGACAAAGTTCTTCCTTAGGTTCACCCAGAACCTCCTATGTTCCAACTTGGACCCGTTCCCCCTTGTCCTGTCACTGGACATCGCTGAGAAGAGCCTGGCTCCATCATCCTGACCCTCACCCTTTACATATTTATAAACGTTAATGAGGTCACCCCTCAGTCTCCTCTTCTCCAAGCTAAAGAGACCCAGCTCCCTCAGCCTTTCCTCATAAGGGAGATGTTCCACTCTCTTAATCATCTCTGTGGCTCTGCGCTGGACTCTCTCAAGCAGTTCCCTGTCCTTCTTGAACTGTGGGGCCCAGAACTGGACACAATACTCCAGATGTGGCCTCACTAAGGCAGAATAGAGGGGGAGGGGAACCTCTCTCGACCTACTGACCACCCCCCTTCTAATGCACCCCAGGCTGCCATTGGCCTTCTTGGCCACCAGGGCACATTGCTGGCTCATGGTCATCCTCGTGTCCACCAGGACCCCCAGGTCCCTTTCCTCTTCTCTTCTCTCCAGCAGGTCAGACCCCAACCTATCCTGATCCATGGGGTTGTTCTTTCCCAGATGCAGACTCCACACTTGCCCTTGTTGTATCTCTTTGTTTCTCCCTGCCCAACTCTCCAACCTGTCCAGGTCTCCCTGAATGGCAGCACAACCCTCTGGGGTGTCAGCCACACCACCCAGCTCTGTGGCATCAGCAAACTTACTGGGCTAATTTGTAATAAATAGCAGGAAATGGTCACTTTAGAAATCAGAGGAAAGCTGAAGAGCTTGGAAAATGTCACAGCCATAAATCACGTTTTTCAGAAGTGAGAAGTGGCCAAATGAGTCAGAATCTCTAAAGATTTGATTCCTGAAACTGAAGTATTGAAGAAGGCACAATTTTCTGTTGGTGGGTGAGAGCTCCACTAAAGCACGAGGACCTCAAATCGCTGGTTGTTTCTGAAAATGCTGGTACCAGTTTTTTGAAGGTGTAAAATAGTTCTTCGGAGTGCCTACATGATTTGGGGTATGATTATGAAAATGCAATGTGATACAAAATATAGATTTACATTATTTTGGTAACTTTAATTTTCCTGTCCTAGGGTAAGTTTACTGTGGGTGAAACTCCTCTGATGGAGTGATTGTGGAGTAGGTGATATAAAAAGTTAGCACACACCAAAGTTTGTCTTCTAATAATATCTCTTCAGTTCATGTTTGTAGAAACTTAAAACTTCAGAATCAAGCACCAAAGCCTTTATGACTGACATGAATTATTTTATTTTTGTTTATCAATAAGAAAATGGAGTAAGCAGAGAGATTTCTTCATGGAGAGAAAATGCTCCTTTGTGTCCATATGATCCAGGTCTGCTGTATAACCTAAGGAAAACTCATCCCATTAAAACACCTTGTATATACTAACACTCTTCATTTATTTGTTTTCATTGGCTTAAAGATAATAAATCCAACATTAGCTCGGAAATAAGGAAGCAATTTCTTCTTAGCAGCTTTGTTTATAAAACTAGAGAAGGGAAAAGGCATTTTCAAATATTTTGTCATTTCAAGCAGGGTGGGGAGGGACTGTTGTTACAGTGAAAAACCATCCATTTTTGTCATGTCCCTCATTAGCAATAGATGTTGACTACATCAACATGGAAAGAAGCATCAATTTTCAATTACTACTCTGAAGTATGTGAAGTGACTTTTTTCTAAGAGAAGTGTTCATCTGTAGTCCAAAATTTCAAGTTTCATTTACCGTGAGTTTTTTATTTTTCTTTTCCTTGAAGGAATTATGCTGAACTGCCACAGATGGAAGTTGTGCTTGAAGGCACAAGTCTTAGCTATTCATAGGAATGATAACACTGAGACTTTTGCTAGAGCTTTGAACTAGAGCACTAATTCTTTGATCTCTGACTCTTGGCACCAAGGTGAGTTTCAGCTATTGTGTGGTTACCACAGCAGTGTGTGCATTATGTCCTATTCACAGCATGCTTTGCATAGCACATCCTTGGCCTGCACAGGTTGAAATGTCTTATACCAACTCATGGATCTGGGTGCCTCAGTTTTCAAGGTATATCTGAGAAACCTGGTGTCATTTATGAAAGAGTATAATGAGTTGGCTGTAGCCACCTTGAGACGAGGTGGTTTTGTGCAGAGGCTAGATGCAGATACTCAGAGATAGTAAATCTGGAAGCAGCAGTGTGACATTAATGTGGCTCTGAAGCTGAACCTACAAGCCCTCATTCATTTCTGGAGGCTAATTGGCTCAGATGCCACAAGGCTAATGGGTTCAGATGCAACACATTCCATTATTGCAGCTGGCCCATGCATCACTTACTAGGAGGTGTTTGTGACACTATGTGTTTGCTTGCTGGACCAAACCCTATCAAGGGACTAGAAAGCAGTGAGCATCCACAATCTCAAAATAAAGGTCTTATGTACCTAGGAAGAAGTTCTTTAATGAGAGGGTGGTTGGGCACTGGAATGGGCTGCCCAGGGAGGTGGTGGAGTCACCGTCCCTGGGGGTGTTCAAAGAACGGGTTGATGAGGCACTTGAGGCCATGGTCTGATGGTCTAATGGTTAGGAATATGATGGGATAAAGGTTGGACTTGATGACCCTGGAGGTCCCTTCCAACCATAATGATTCTATGATTCTATTCTATGATAGTGGTCATCCCAAACCAAAAGCTTTCAACATTGTCAACTAGTCTTTGCGATAGTTATTCTGCTCAGATGTCTTCCTGCTGCTGGAAGTTTAGTCTCATCTGTGAACCTCAGGCAAGATCCACCTACTCAGAGGTGTCTACAGGGTAGATATCTCCATGTAAGCCAGTGATCCAGGGCTATTTTTAAAGCCACTGGTGAGATATAGGCACAATATGAGTGTGAGCCACCTGATCTCTTTTAAGTGCCTATGAAGTGAATTGCATTTTTCACTTCTATGCTTGCTGCTGGCTGGATCTCTGCTGCTTACACTGGCTATTCGAATGAATCCCATTGTGGGTGAACGATAAAGTCAGAAAAAAAAAGAAGAATATGTTTATAGACCCATATATTCACAAAACAAGTGGCTGACATGATGTGCCAGATGTTCCTCCTGGCTCCTGCAACATGCCAACCTCTGTCTTCCATTTCACAGCTTTTAGCTGTGAGATAGAGAAACATCTCTTTGTGAAAGAAATCACAGGACTGAGCAGCAGGAATTTGCCAGCATTTGGAGAAGGAGCTGCTGGTAAAATTTGGTTTCTCACGTGGGCACACAGAGTTGAGACCTGGAAGGTGTCCCAGACATGAGATTTTGTAAACATAGATTTCTTGTCTAACAGCACTAGGACTGTGTCACAATCCTAAAACCTGATAAAACACCCGGGATATCTGTGCCTTGCGTGGGTGTTCTGCTTATTTTCTTATCACTATCTTATCATTTGGCAAGGACTTCCAAATTAATCTAAGAAATATTCTGGGCATTTGTAAAACTACTCTGCGCACTGGAATTCAGCAAATATTTATTAATTGACAAAACACCAGCAAAGAATGTGCAACCAAAAAAAGAATAAAACTGCTCACCTCCTCTCTGTACAATACACAAGGTTAAAAGCTACATTCCACAAACATACCTTTTGTTGAGATGTACTTGATTTAGTAATTGTTGTGGATATGAGCCAAGGTCTCCAGACCTTGAATTCTGGATCATTGCTGCAGGGAGCATGAAAAAATAAAACTTCTGGATAAGGGAAGGGAGTGGTCCACGGTCTCCACCTGTGCAGATCTGTGTGGCACAGCTCCCCTGAGGATGTCCGGGTTTCTGCAAGGTTATTTCCAAAGAGAAGTTAAAACCCCATCTGAAGATCACAGTTACTGAGCAGCCACTCACTCAGCTGTGCCCATGATGTGAGTCACATTGGTGAAGTTTGGGTAAAGATTAAATCCTAAACATTAAAAAGGCATCAAAATAAGTGGGGGTGGAAGGTGCAGCAGTAAATTAATTTTAACCCAAGTAAAAAGAAAAAATTCACCTTAACAGTGAACATGGGAAAGACTACAAATCATTTCACTCTTAGAGGTACAGGACATCAGGAATCAGTGATTTTTGTGTTACTCAGATTTTTTAATTTGTGATGCAGTTTGAGGCCTGCACTTCATTTACTTTATTGACCATTACATCCAGGAGAAAAACATATTAAGGGCCAAACTCATGTGAAGTGCAAATCTGCTAAATGCTGTTTTCAGTGTGCTCCATATTTTTATCTATCTCATGTGCAAGATGATAACTGTCTTGCACATTATTACATTTTGGCTGAGAAAAGGTTCACACTTTGTGTCTTTATGTCTTACTGTCTATGATACATCTCCATATTCCTGTTTTAAAGTGGCTGCAATACATTGTCGACACGATTTCAAATCTGCTGTCCTATGTTATTTGCTTTTGATTAATAGAAGTAAAAGGGAAAAATAACGCAGCAGCAAATTGTGGCTGGTAAATGTCAGTCCTAGGTAGTGTGACAAATGAGTAATGCTTTGCAATGGCGTGTGAAGAAAGCCGGGCTTTGATGAGCACTTCAATGCAGAACACTTTTATTATGACTGACATCCTTCTCAGGGCTGAATTCCTATCATGCACAATATCCTTCCTGAGTCGCTCTTCGTCAAGTCAGTTCTGTAAGAAACAACCCAGTTTTATTAATGTTATGATTCCACTTTGCAAATCTGACAAATACAACACACGTTTGACTTTGCTGTGTTTTTATTAGTGTGTTTCAGGAGTTTTCAATGTCAGTAGTAGATGAACGTAGTAGGTGAAAAGCTGAAAATCAGGCTTTTTTTTACAGTATATTTTTATATTTTATATATTTTATGTT
>VZRW01006589.1:8845-35835 GCA_013398125.1 Aegotheles bennettii
TTTATTATTTATTATTTATTATTTATTATTTATTATTTAATCTTGAGAGAATCTCTGTGAAATATTCTAAACCACAGAATGGTCAGGAAGGGACCTCTGGAGATCATCCAGTCCACCCCCCCTGCAAGAGCAGGTTCACCCAGAGCAGGTGGCACAGGATCACATCCAGGCGAGTTTTGAATGTCTCCAGACATTCAGGAGACTCCACACCCCTTCTGAGAGGGCAGCTTGTTCCAGTGCTCTGTCACCCTCAAGGTAAAGCTTTTCCTCATGTTTAGATGGAACCTCCTGTGTTCCAGTTTGTGCCCATTGCCCCTTGCCCTGTCACTGGGCACCACTGAGAGGAGTCTGGCCCCATCCTCGTGGCATGTGCCCTGTAGATATTTATAAGAGTTGATAAGATGTACTCCCAGGCTCTTCTTCTCCAGGCTAAACAGAACCAGGTTTCTCAGCCTCTCCTCATAAGACAGGTGACCCAGTCCCCTCATCATCTTTGTAGCCCTTTGCTGTACTCTCTCCAGTAGCTCCTTATCTTTTTTGAACTGGGGAGCCCAGAATTGAACATAGCAAAGCAGGTGTGGCCTCACCAGAGTAGAGTAGAGGGGGAGGAGAACCTCCCTTGACCTGCTGGCCACGCTAATTTATTATAAGTGTTGCAAGCAAGCCTACTGTGGATAAACAGAACCATCTTCTGTGTTGATTTTCTATCTTGTGCAATGTTTTTCAGAACAATTATCTTGGCTTTTTTAATCTATAGAATGCTGGTAGTTCTCAATCTCTTGAATTGTTTTCCTATTCCCCAAGTACTGAGAAGATATGAATAACTTTGAACAGAGAAAGAAGATTCCATGTATTTAATTTGAAAAACCAACTGAGTCAGTAAAATCTTTTCTTAAGAACTTGCCATTAGAAGCCAAATGATCAGAGTTCTATTCCTTACTCCCCTGCATGACCATTAGAAAAATAATTTAAGAGCTCTGTGAAATTAGTTGCTGCTTTTGTATGAGGCTTACTTGGAAGCTGGTTTGTATTTTTCTTAATTGGTTGTTTTGGGCTTTTCTGTTTTGTCTCTTTTTTTGTACATGATTGTTTTCTGGGGTGCACTTTTGGCATGAAATTTATTTTAGTAATTAAGAGAGATTTTAACAGTTAAATATGTGAGAAGTTATGATCCTTCACAGAGCACTAGACATGCAGACTTTGGCTCAACTGAGAGGTGAACTGCAGTAGTGAGGTTTTATTAAACTGCTAGCCTCTCTTGTTTGCTTGCTTATTTTTTGTCACTGCTGCTATACCAGGCCTATTGTAATGCATTTGTTGCTACCTCACATGCCACCTGTGACATTGGCAGTGCTGCTGAATCAGGCTTTGATATTCCTGACCATTCTTCATTGTCTCCAGTGAGAAATTCTGCTGGCCCCTGTCCTGTCTGAGATTCCGTTTGAGGTGTAGTGTATTGGTATGTCTCTTGTCACAAATACATCTATGATCAGAGTTGGGGTTTTTTCTTTTGTTGTTTGTTTGTTTTTTTCCATATTAGGAAACCTGGCTTATGTGAAAAATAAATACAAACACTTGTTAAAACAAACTGTTTTTATTACTTGTTGATATGTGGTTAAGATCCTTTATGCAGTAATTAATGTCTGTGTAATTCTTTTGTTAGGTATTTATTGCACAGTCAAGAGCTTCTGGAAGCCATCGAGATGTTGAAGATGAGGAACTCACGCGAATCTTTGTTATGATACCAAAATCCTATACAGAGGAAGATCTGCGAGAGAAATTTAAGGTACTGATTTGCTAATTGTTAATTGTTAAATTATCTTTTTCTAAATTCATCAGAAGGGCTTAACACCCAGAACATTAATACATTTTCAAATATTGTAAATTAATACCCTTTTTAATTTTTCTAGATGTATGGAGACATTGAATATTGCAGCATTATAAAAAACAAGACTACTGGAGAAAGTAAAGGTTTGGGCTATGTGAGGTATTTAAAACCATCGCAAGCTGCCCGAGCAATTGAAGAGTGTGATCGAAGTAAGAATCTGACTGAATTACTTCATGTTTTTCACAATAAATATTTATCACCATTAGTGTACCTTTTAATTTTTAGTTTTGTTTGCAGGTTAATTATTTACCATGTAAACACATCTTAGTCCTAAGTTCTATTGCAAATAGAAACCAGTAATATTAACATTCGTTGAGAACAGTCACCTGATTACATTCTTGCAGGACCAACCTGCAAATACAATCAGTGAAAAGAGTTTGGAAATGGATACAGAGTTTTCTTTCATGCATTATTATTGTCCTTTAATCTAGGCTTCGTACACAGGAAAACCTCATTTTAATGTATCCCTGTGAATATGCATTTTTAGTCAAATATATTTAATATAAAATTATGTATAAAATATATATTAGATAATATTTAGGAATTTTATTGTGGTTGCATTTATTTAAGAAATTCATCCGAATTAAGTTTGTTTTCATTTTATGTCATGAATGAAAGACTTTTGTGTGCTTTATGACTGACCATTTGTCATTTACTCTCTAGTACCAATATTAGCAAATTTTAGTGAGTCTGGTGGAAGGCCAGCAAGGTGGTCAGGGGCTGAAGGACATGGTGTATTGATCATCCAGGAGAAGAATGGCTTTTGGGGTATCCTAAACAGCAGCCTTACAGTCCAACTTCCTATTCAAAGTTCACTTAATCACAACTACAAAACAACTTGTGGATGTGATTGTTTTTTTTCCCCATTGTTCTTGTGTGCTTTTTTTCCCTCATTAATAGTAGTTCTATATCCTATCTATCATAAGTAGTTCTACAAAAATTGTGTTTGTGACAATTCTTGCATAGGAATATGAGTCTGAGGTTACTTCACAGTAGAAAAGAAGTAAAGTTTAACAGCTTAGTTAAAATGGAGTTAGTTGGATAGCCTGAGAGTAATACCCGATTTTTTTAATGAGAGAAAAACCTAGATTACTGCAGAACATACATAAACTGCTATACAGCATGGAAGTTCAGGTGATTGCCTCTGGAACATCTCTGGATCCTGCCAAGTGTCACAGAATGGTCAAGGTTGGAAGGTGGCCTTTGGAGGTCATCTTGCCCAACCTCTCTGCCCAGTCAGGACCACGTGGGCATAATGGTTGCCCAGAACCATCTCCAGACAGCTTTTGAATATCTCCAAGGATGGAGACTCCACAACTTTCCTGAGCAACCTATGCTAGTGCTCAGTCACCCTCACAGCAAGTAGGCTCTGTTGTGCTTAATTTGTGACTGGGAGTAGTGCTATGTGGAAGTTGCCAAGTTTCATACAATTGTGGCAGACTTCAAGAGCTATAGATTAGTTATTTTTCTAAAGCCACTATGTACTGGATTTTGTGAATAATGTGTTTCTAAATTACTTGAAGAGTGCAGATCTGGTCAGGTAATTCACATGTGCTGGGCTGTTGCTGTATGTGTGGTCATTTCTTTCAGGCTACAGGGCCATTTTGGCTGAACCTAAAAATAAGTCATCCGAGTCCTTTGAACATGATTATTACAGCAGTAACATGAGGCAAGAACTAAGAGGAAATACACTTCCATTTTGTAAGTAACAGTTTTTTACACTAAAAGTGATTTGTAGTCTTGAGTATGGTCAGAAAGTTAGAATGCAGTTTGGAAGAAGGGAAGGTAATGGAGGCTTAGGTCAACACTTAGATTAAGTGTTGGAGTTAGAACTGAGACAGGCATTTAATCTCTATGTTATTATGGCTTGCTTTGTTCTAGTTGGCTTATTATTTTGTGACCTGCACTGATGAAATAAACACATTACATTTGGTATATAATTAACTTTATTACTTTTAAAAATATGTATGAAATGAAGGCATGCTAGTGTAATGACTTGAATTATTATTTTTATATTGACTCTTGAGGTGGGCAGCCAGAGTTTTGTAGTTTTGAAAAAAGTGAGAGCAGAATTCAAGAGTCGGTCTCCAAACGTCTGTCAGTGGTCTCACGGCTTCCCTTTATCCAAGAGCAGCTGTTTGCCCTCTTTGATCTAGTCCCAGGACTGGAATATTGTGATGTTCAGCGCGATCCTCATACCAATAGCGGTAAGTAAAGTACAAAATTATTTTTTTCTTTCTGTGAAGGGAATGCATCTTAATTGTGCCTCAGTTCATTTGTATCGCAAAATATAGTACACTTGCTGGAAAGAATGTATGTCTTATGCATCAATAACTGCTGCAATCACAGTTGCATAAACCCCAAAATTCAGTTTGAACCCCTGTTTTCAGGTAGCCTTAAATACCTTTATTTTCAGGTGGAATCGTAATAGAATCTCAAGAAGGACAGAACCAAAACTATGAGAAGTGTTCTTTGGTCAAATTACATAAATAGTTTGGGCAAAGTAAAAGGAGGAAAAGTTTTGAAAATCATTAGACATCTAGTTTTAATGTTCTCTGAACAGATCTGAGTTTTCATCTTGAAATAAGGGTATGTGTGATTGCAGCTGTGTGTAGAAACTGACACGAGCAAATGGGATTAAATCATTCCAAAACAATGCTTTGTATTGCAAAGCTTGTTTTGGCTTTAGTCTTGCAGTTTTGCTTTTGCTGAGGAATATGCGGAAGAGCTTTCCTCTTCAAGAAGCTTGACAGGGAAATGATTCAGAGTTAAAATGTAACCTTACAGTACTTGGTATTCACTGTTGATGGGATAATTGCATTTTAAAATGAAACTGTGTATGTTTTTGTTTCTAATTCTGGGTTAGGGAAGAGGACATGTTTTTACTTGTGTTGCTTTAGTACCAGCTTTTCAAGTTAGCATAAATATATCTGATCTGTCACTAGCTAATTCCACTGAAGTTTTCTTCACAGATACTACTGATGTTGCTACTAAGTAACATACTGTGTGGTAAAAAGGCTTACGAAGTTTGTATCATGCATGACTAATGCACAGTTTGGTAACGCTTTTATATGAGCATAGTTTGGTTTTAGGATTTACCCATATCATACTGAAACTGTGTGCACTGTATTTGCAGGGTACGCTGTGATTCAGTACAGTACTGCTGCATCAGCTATATATGCCAAGTATAAATTACATGGTTTTGAGTATCCTCCTGGAAATCGATTAACTGTCATTTTCCTAGAAGATGGGAGTGATAGCTCAGAGTAAGTACCAAGGCATAGAAAGTAAGTTGTGTTCTAGAGAACAAAATTTAAAATAAATCAATAAATATGTTTTTAACATAAGTAACAACAGGATCACTGTGATCTTGTTTTGTTCTTGTAGATAGTATTTTCTGAAATTCCAGGTGTTCTGGGGGTTTTTTTAATGGTTTAGAACAAGCCTTTTGAAACTTAGTAGTCTTTAATAAAGAAAAGATTTATATATATATTCTTAAGATACATTGGAAAATCGGATTTGG
This sequence comes from Aegotheles bennettii, assembly GCA_013398125.1. Classification (NCBI taxonomy): domain Eukaryota; kingdom Metazoa; phylum Chordata; class Aves; order Caprimulgiformes; family Aegothelidae; genus Aegotheles; species Aegotheles bennettii. Next base: position 14,257 of record VZRW01006589.1, read on the forward strand.
CAAGAATCTTTGTAAATGTCTCTGTAATAATGTAACAAGGCTGGAATATGTTTCTGAGGAGATTTTGTATTAAAACCACATTTATCTACTTGATTTCTTGGTTGTGTTTGCAGTGCTGCAAATAGTAGCCTTCTGAAGCACATATGTAGAGTAAAACCGTTGAGTGCTGAGGATCTGATACCCCCACTGTCTGGGGATCGTCAGGTTTTACTTTGACCATCTCTAATGTGTCCTCTGACTTGAATGCTCATTATAAGTTGGAGGGGCTTAGGTATGTTCCTGCAGTGTATATTTTGGCTTTGTTTCATCCCAAAGGAAACTAATTCATGTCAAACCTCTTCTGGGATATGAGTGAGAACTGTAGGAGGGACAATGGGGAGATTCATTTCAGAAATGTATGATTTAAACTAAAGAAATAATTTGTTGCAACCATCGTTCTTACAAACAATTTCCTTAATTCTTCAATAATTCCTACTATTTCATGGTCCTACAATACCGGCTGTGAATCTATGCAAAATGTGCAATTGCATTTTCTTATTCCCCAGCAGAACAAAGAAAAATTACTGGAAAATGTGCCCTGGAAGTAAGCTTTCTGTGATAATATTCTGACTTCCAAATTGAATCTCTGTGCTCTTGTTTGAAACGGGTGAATTTTTCTGTCCCTTCTGCCTTTTTTTTCTTTTTTTTTTTCCCCTAGAGTATTAAAAAGAGCAAGGAGTTTTTTCTTTATATATGTAGAAATGTATGAGTGTTTTCAGTGAGTTGCAGCTAGCATGCATACTTTCAGATCATGTCTGGTGGGTCATGAAAGCCTGACTTGATTTTCGTGGTCATGGGTTTACAGATTTCCAGAGATACTGTTAGATGTGCATTAAAACTTACTTTCTCTTGCTGTAACTTAATTATTTCTTTAAAATAATTTTATTATCACTTCTGCTGGCAGCCTCATCAGAAAAATGGCAACACAGCTGGTAACAGCACATGTGTCATCAGTGTTGAGGAATAACAATGCAGTTGTTCAGCAGTATAGGACACCTCCTGTAAGTTAATGTAATGAATACTATTAATATTCTTCTGACATATCTGAAGTTTCTTACAGCAATTCAATAAAGAACACTGCTGACTTTCTTCTGTAACTGTTTCAGATGCTACATTTTTAAGATGTACCTCTGGTTAGTTTGTACATTTTTATTCCCTGTAAAAGTGTCTGACCTTACCTGGATTTATTGTCCAATTTAATGAAATAACAAAAGTAAATAAATTGAGTACTAGTGGAGCCTTTTTATGTCCTGTGATAGGAACAAAAATTGTAAATAAGGTAAAACTACTTTTTTCCCTCCATCGGTTAATTTATACTTGCATTTTTTTCCCTGTCTTGGCAGGCATTTGGAGGAACTTCTGGCTCACAGTTACTTCAGCCCCAAACAGATGCCATACTTCCACCACACAAAAAAAAAGTTCCACCTGACACTTCCGTGAAGGAAAGGCTTTTCATACTTTTTCATCCTCATCCTTTACCTGTAAACGTATTGGAGGATGTGTTCTGGTAAGACTCCATTTACAAATAAGTGTTGTCTAACTGAGAAAAATAACCATGAAATATTTAAAATAAATGTTGAAAATAAAAAAACAATATGTACTTGTGTGGAATTTAAAACTGTATGTATTTGATATACTGGATTTTCCTAATCAGATGCTGGGGAAGAAGACGGCTGTGCACCCCTATCTTGACACTTGCATAACTTCAGTATGAAGCAAGCAGACTTTATTTTTTGAAGACGTTTTTTGAGAAACTGTCCAGGAATGTCCTGAGGACTTGGAAATCTGGGTTTTTCAAGCGTTGGTGCTTGCTTTCTTAGTCATTTCAGGGAGACCTTTTAAAAGATTAATCACAACTGAGCAAGTTAATTTAAGTGAGATGCAGGTTTAGCCTCTGAATTATCTGCTGTTTTGTGTGTGTGTTCTTGGTTGGTTTGGGGGTTTTTTGTTATTTTGTTTTTGCGGGGTGTTTTGAGTGCCCTTTACTGTTTGGGGACTATGGTATTGATTAGCTTTACAAATATTTTTAAGTAAGAGATAAATTACTGGTGCTTATGGTTCTGTTATTCTGTAGAAAACATTGCCTATGAACATTCTATTTTTTTTTGTTTCTATTCTGTCAGGGATTCTAGTATAAAGGAATATGAAAATTGGGAGTTTTGTAGGAGGGCAGCACAAGAAAATACAGCATGCATATGACGATACAGCTTTTGCAGCAACCGACTGGTATACACTTCAGATTGGATAATATGTATAGATGTTGCAGCAAAACCTGTAAATTATCTTTTTTATTTTTTCCCTTCTAGTCGTTTTGGACACTTAATAAAAGTTTACCTTGTGGCTGGAAAAAATGTGGGCTATGCAAAATTTGCAGACAGAGCAAGTGCCAGTGATGCCATAACTGCGTTACATGGCAAGATTGTGAATGGTGTCAGGCTTAAAGTAAGATTGGCAGACTCGCCTACAGAAGAATCTAACAAACGTCAGAGAACTTACTGAGCAGGTGAGTACCCGGTCTGAGCTGTTACTTAAACTGAGGTTCAACTACTTGAAATAGTGATAGGCAAAACATTTTGAAGTTGGATATGAACATATAACGGTAAACTTTAAATCTATTTTTAGTTAACTAAATAGTTAATTTAGTTAATTAAATTTAAAATTTAATTTGTGATATATGTGTGTGTATAAATATATATGTGCGTATGCTTATATATGCACACATCACTTTATTTTAGTAAAAATAAATTTTTATGATTTCTTGAACAAATATAAACTAGTTGATTAACATCAATTTGGATGTTCTCAGAAGTATTCACTTTATGTACATAAGAGTTTCAGTTAACATTGAAAAGAGTATGCAAAAATAAACATTGGAACTGAGATCGGCTTGTGTGTGTCTGTCTTTCATTAAAAACACATGCCCTTGCAATGGCGTTGGATAAAGATGCAGAGTTCAGCCCTGGAAGGGCAGAGGAGGGAAAGGGACAGGGACAAGTAAAAAAAGGACATGAGTAGGACAGGGAATGTTGTCAGGTGAAATTTAATTGTTTGGAATATTTGATTCAATCCAGATTCTCAGAAATCAGGTGTAGCTGGAATGTAGTGTGATAGTAAAGGAAATATTGCAGTGCCTGTTGCGGACTGACTGAGGTGTATGTTTAAAATAATTAGTTTGAGAGTTTATTAGTTGATGCTTATGGCCTAGGAAAGCTGGCTGAGCTCCTGGAGAAGTTTTGTAGCCTTCAGAGACCAAAATTAACTTTCAAAACTTTGGTTTGATTCAATATTTTTTTTTTAGCATTAGGACTATTACCAAAAGAGAAATATAGTTGGCAGAGGAAAGACTAAGCCCTGTTTTCTACAAAATAACTCCCAAATATTACTGTAGCTACCAGATAATTTCAGTAGCCATATTATCTTTACAGGGGACGTGCAGTTTTGCTTTAACTTATCCAGAAAACACCACATGGAATCCTGACTCTCTTCACATCAATATTTTTACTTTTAAGTTTCATTCCTTCTACTTTTGTGTAGATACTTTGTGTGACCTGGGAGTTGCAAAGACCAAAAAAGATTTTGCCCATGATGTTCTTTTCCTCCTTTGTTCCTAAGGAATTTCGTGTTTCTCTTTTGATAAGCAGTAGTTACTAAAGGTGGCCTTAGTCTTTATACACAAATTTTTCTGCGTCGAATTGTAGTTAAAACTAATTTGAAACTTTTTTAATCAGCAGCTCTGGTGAATGCAGTTTTAAGTAACTTGTACCCATGCTCTTATCTTTGTACAAAGGTTTTGTTTGTTTTTAATGTGACTTTTACTTCTAACGATAAAAGGCTAGCCTCTTGGTCACTACAGGAAAAACTGTCATGTAAAGTGTCATGTGCTATCAGGTTTGCCTTGACTACTTTTTACTAGAAAAGTATTGATGTGATATGCATCCAAAATTAGAAAGGTGATTTTATCCTTACTTTTTGTTTCTTGGGTTTTTAGCAAAGATAAGACTGGAAAGACTGGGAAGTTCTCTTCTGATTGTGAAAATAATACAGATATTTTTTTTGTTCACATGCACACGTGTGCACACATACACAAGTGCACATTTTTCCAGAGTGATTTTTGAGAAGATTCTCTAAGGTCTCCAGCTGACAAAAGGTGCAGTTGGTCACCAAATGGCATTTTGGAAAGGCTAAAACACAATTTATATTTCAAATTATGTTAGAAAATTCTAATATATACCTATTAGTGACTGTTTGGAAACCTGAACTCCCTTTTGAGGTGAGGATAAGACATACACATTTGCTGTTGTGCCATTTTACCTAATCAGAAAACTGGAGAAATAAGGCCATATTTGAAGAATAATCCTTTTACACATACAAAATTACAGCAGTGCTCTTTGTCCTTTCCTAGGTTTTTTGCATTTCTGTTAAATTTTCAAATAATAAAGAGTACTAGTTTTAGTTTGTTCAGATTACAGATTACTTGTAATTCTGGTGTAAATGACTGCTGAATATTTCCCCTCTGGTTTGTCTGCTGTGTCTGTGCACTATCACAGGTAGAAGAGCTTTCTAAATTTACTGTTACATCTTGTTACATCCTATGCATCAGGTTTCTGATTCTGAGTCTCTTAGCAGGTTGTCTTCACATCTATCTCTTTTTAGGATAGACAGACAAAATTACTTATCTCTCTGTCCTTTAGCCAGTTTCTCAAATTCAAATGAAATGGCACATAAAGAAAATGATTCTGTCTGTGCTCCTTTGTCCATTTAAATCAGGCTTACCACTGTGTGACTCTGCATTGGACTGACTGACAAGTTTTGCAGTAGCTTAGAGGCTTATATTTTGCTAAAGCTTTAAAATGTGCATGTGAAAGGGTATGGAATTCTTCTCTCTACCTCTGAAATATTACCTTTTTTAAATTGAGCATGTTAACTTGTATTTTGAATTTTAGCTGGAAGAAATAATCTTGGCTACTGTGAGTTTTCACATAAGGAAGTTACTGCCTCTTAAAAAATATTCTTTCTAAAGACCTATTATATTGCTTGTCTCATCTTTAACAAGGTCACTGGATTTCTGCAATAGTCTTTTCTGTACAAGGCTCTCTGTTTATGATAAGATCTGTGAATTCAGTGGAATCTATATGAAAATAAATTTAATTCAATTGAACAATTAAATTCAAAATATTTATTATTTCAACAGTTTTTATCTGACATTTTGTTTTTTCCCAGTATTTTTCTTATGTAAATAATCTTTTTTTAAAAAATATAACTTACAAATTGTTTCTTAAAAATGTTTTATAGTAGGCTACTGATAATGCTCTTGCAATGTAAATTCATGATCATAAGGACTGTCATCTTACAAAACCATTGTCAGGAAAATTCAATTACATGTGTATTAATATTCTAAACTAATCCATCTAATGAATTTTGCAGGCTCTGGCTCCTCCTACATGTCAATGAAAAATCAATTGTTTATATGAGTAGTTAAAGGTAGCAGAGAAATGATGAAAATACAGACCAATAAGGTTCTCTTAACTACTTTAAGTTCTAATGTAAGTTGTTTTTTTGGGGGAGTGAGGTTCTCCCCTCTATGCTAAGTAAGTATTAGTGGTTGAAATCATTGGTTCAAGAGGCTCGAGAAGACAAGTAGTGTCTACTTCTAGGAAGTTGCCCAAATCAGAATCTTTGTGTTTTTGGTGTTGACCAGCTTGTTCTCTCTACACTGGTTTTTGTGTTGCTTTGAGTATTTCGTGAGAACCTCACTGCAGTTGTTGATGCCTGTTGTATGAATTGTATTGCTCAAAAATAGAAAAGGAAGGAAAGAACTTGGTATCTTTCAGAAGAATGTGTCATGGAAATCCAATTAATCTCTGAATTGCAGCCTAGTATTCTATTTAAACACAACCCCACCGCTCTCCACCCCCTGCAACCAAAACCCTGAGCCCTCCCTCCCACAACATTTCTCATGAAGCTTTCAAGTAGTCCTTAGGAAGCTGAGCTTCTGACTAGCGCTGTATTAGAAATGAAGAACGCAGATACCTAGAGCTGGATTCTGTGGCTCTTAATAGTAATTGCTGATTGGCCTTAACCCACAGAAAAGGGATTAATTGCATTTTCCCCCCTCTGCAAATGTTTGGTAGCTTTTTAAAAATAATTACTTAGTTATTTACTAAGTTGGAAAAAAAAATTCTGCCCTGAAATACTTGGCTATTGTTGTCTTTTATTATCTTTGTCCTAAAATAGTCCTGCGTCACTGATCTGTTTTACGTTCATTTTTTTGATTAAAACTTTATTAAAAACCTGAAGTTTAATGTGTATTCATAATTATTTATTTCAGTGCAAAAATGTTTTAAAAAAGTAATTTATCATAGTTAAAATATACTCCAGAATTAATAAAAAAAGTTAATTATATTTTGTATCAACAGTATAATGCAGAAAAATGGCTGGCTTTCACACACTGCTCAGGAAGAGGTAATTCTTTAAAAGCTAGAGAAGCATATATAATAGTTTAATATTTTTCTAATTATGTTGAGCCTTATTTATATGCTGTTGTAACAATTATGTTTTATATATTAAAATAAAAATAGGTATGTTGCTTTTTGATGCTATTTTTGTACTTGTGTTTTTTCTACAGAAACTAAATAATGACATGACCCTCAGCTAGCTGACTGACTGACTGAAAACGTGACTAGACATGGTTCCTGTGGACAGTGACAGCTTTTTTTTTTTTTTAAAATTGTTACTTAGTTGATCTTCTCTCTCTATATATGGTACTTTCTGGTTTTGAAAATGCAGACACGCAGTTTTGAAAATTATCTAGGCCTTAAAAATTGTAAACTGGTGGTTGTTCTTGTACTAGTCTATAATCTTGTATTACAGAAATCTCTCTCTTGTGTTTAACTAAATTCCTCCTCTAAGGTGGAAATTACAATAATAGGGGAGATAAAGGAGTCAGTATTTTGTGGCTTGACTGGTTAATTGATAATGATTCAGATTATAACTGTTAAAATGACATTTCTCATGACCTGAACTGCATTGAAAACTGCAGTACTGCAGTAGATTCAAAGAAAATTAAATAACTGTTTCAAAAACTGCTGGCAAACCTGACAATATTAAGCTAGATTAAAGAAAATAGCTGTAATCAAGAAAATTATTCAAGTGCATTCTTAAATATTTTATTGATTTGGGCCAAAAGCATTATACTTTATATGCTGTTTCTTGTAAAGGACATTTGACTGTGGGTCAGACTACCAGAGCTACTTATATTTATGTTTTCTTATCCTGATATCTTTTGGTTATAACTGTGAGGGAAGTATGGAGTTTGGGGGTGGGTTTATTTTGTCAGGATTTTTTTTTGGGGGGGAAGCTTTTGTTTTTTGGTTTTTTTAAGAAGCTTTTAATGCATATGTTTAAGTAAGTAAAACCTGGCAATTCAGCATTTCAGCAGGATGAAGAGGATTTTACTGTTCGTGAAGAGTAAATGAAGATCATTTGAATAAGTTGCACGGATAACTTTTAAATGCCAAATACTCTCCTGTGTATTCCTGAATACTGCTTGTTGAATGGAAATTATGGTTATTAAAATAATTTTTACAGATAAAATTGATAAATTCTAGTTGTATGCACAAGGGAGGACAAGCATGCTCTCGGTTGCATCCTGCCTCCCAGCATCTCCAGTCCCGGTCCCTTGATCATTGGTGGGTGGAGAGAGACAGTGGAGCACTCTGTGACTTTCTCTGTTTCAGCACCTTCAGAAAGATTTCCCTAGCCCACAGGAAAACAGGGGTGAGAATGCAGCTCTCACTCCCTTAGTTCCCAGGCTTGGACTAGTGAACTGGGTTTCAGAGTAGACACAGCCAGTGTACACAATTGTAATGTGATGGGAGAGCTGTTTATGTTGATAAGGGGGATTGGGTCACAGGGAAGAGAGTGAATTAGAGCCAATAGTGCATCTGGAGAGTGGGGTTTATTTAAGAACCAACAAGATTTGAGCTTTTATCCTACATTATAATTTCACGCACTTGGCTGCTTTTCTCCCCTTCCTGTCAGCAGCGTTGGGTTCATGTAGCCTCAGATTCCCTTCCCATCAGGGAGATCGCTGCTGTCAGGAGGACTGGGCAGAAAGTTGCATTTGTGCTGTGCAGCTGCCCACAGTCACTAGTCTTGGGTGCCACTGGCCAGTGTCCCTGGGCAGCCTCTGGCATTTGTTTCTATGCAGCTCCAGGATCTTCCCCACCTGTGTTCCACAGTCTTCACCTTCGGCTTCTCTGGCCTCAGTCTTTCCAAGAATGCTGCTACTTAGTGGAAAACTTTGCAGGCTTCCTTCTGGTGCTCCAAGCCCCTGACTCCCAGTTTCAATAGTGAATGTGCAAAAGCAGAGCACCATTGAATCGGTGGCTTTGTCTTGTGTGTCTCCTATTAATTTGAGCTGTTTTTACCAACAACAGATGTTCTCCTTTTCTTGTTTTCTTTGTTTTTCAAAGGGAAGGAGGAATTTAGAAGGTATTGGGGAATACCTCCAGTTGTAAGTAGTTGAAAGCTGCGGGTGCAGCCGTTTTTAATTTTTCTCCATTGTCTTACAACAGCAAAAGATATGCATCCATTAAAGCAATGCCCCTGGTTGGGGTTGATGGGGAAGATGAGGGAGCAGAAGACCAGAGCCTTTAATCGTCTTTTTAACTAGAAGATAAGCTTACTCAAAACTTACAGCTTTACCATTCCATGCTTTACAGTCAGCTGTTTTAAAATACTGCTAGAATACAAACCTAGATTAACCATCTAGTAATGTCATGTGTCTTCACCTACTATCAATTTAATGCAATTAGAAGAATATTTATATGCAGTGTATTTAATATTTCTTATGCAGCACATTTTAAAACTTTACAAATTTGTCTCTAATACAAGATACAGCCACATTCAACTAGTTTTTTATTTTCTGCTATTTATAAAAAGGAGTACCAGTAAAAAATATCTTTTCATTAGAGAAGGTAAGTACATGAGAATGACCACTGTCACTGCAATTGCTTCAGAAGGTTAAATTTTAAGTGACAGAGAATGTATTTAAAAAGACACAAAGCAAATTGTTTCTTATAAGGATATTAGAATTCAAATGCTTGAATGTGAGGAAGTTGCAGGATAAAGGTTGCCTAAGAAACCTCCTTTTTGCTTCTTTCCATTCCCCTCATACGTGTTACGATATGGTCCTTTGTGACTCACCAGCAGCTTTTTTCCCCAGGAGCAGTTGTTCATTCAGCACAAAGAACGAAATTGAATGAGGGCTGGTGGTTAAAGCAGGCTGTAAAGTTCCTGCTTAATTTGTTGTAGATGTTAGAAATTACATAGTGAAAAAAACAGGTTTATGGTTGAGGCCGGAGAATGGGATCCCATCTCTGACTCGCCCAGAGATGGATTGTGACGGGCGTTGCCATTTCTCTGACATTCCTATGGAACTTCTGTTTGGTGTGGGGTTTGTGGGTTTTGTTTGTGGGGTTGTTTTTTGTTGATGTTGTTTTGTTTCCATCCTCACCACACATTTTGAGTGGAATTAGTGCTTTCCTATATTTGCTCTGGGGAAACAATTCTGACTGGGTTGCCATAGACCCAAAGCCCCAGAACCATCAAGCAGCACCTTTGCAGCCTTAACTGTACACTCTGTGTGCAGTCTATGAGTCCAATATTTTTAGAAAGCATCAGTTCTAGTGCAGAAACATGATCAAGACACTGTGTTCATAGAGCAGGTCTGACATACTGCTGAATGTGTATGGTGTGGTGTATTTGCATGTTAGGAGTAAGCTAAAACAGCCTACGAGGGCTGAGGCGCTGTGCCAGCGTAAGCATCTTTTCAGTGTATGTGCATATCTTTGGTGTCTTTGTCTTTACTGAGGGGAGTGCTTTATAGTATAGGATAACAGTGGGTGTGTTATTTAGGTGCCAGGTGAAATGCTGAGGATCTCTGTATAGGCAGTTGAAAAAAGAAATTATTTGTGTGCTCAAATTGGCCTTTTTGATGAGTTTCTCCTATGTCACAATCCCCAGTCTAATGTGGCACTGAAGGTGGATGCCTGTGTGTTTAGGTGATGTAAACAGCTCCAGGAGTGTAAATACTCAAAATTGAAGCTACTGATGTCTGAGCTTGGCTGTCCAAGACAGGAAAGAAGAATAATCTGTTAGAATGATCCTAACAGCTACTTGAGGGAGCATTCAATGCACACAGAAGGTTAAAAAATACCCTTTGCTACTTGAAATAATGTTACAAAGTAGAAAGAACAGTGCCCTTTACTAATTGTTCTCAATGCTGCTTCTATCACTGCATATCCATGGGAAGAGTGGGTCCCTGCACTCCCCCGGGCAGGGGAGGTCAGTGGTCTCTATGTAGTCCTGCCTCAGGCCACAGAGCTCATTTGCCTGCTGGTTTGATCAGGTCTTGAACTAACAAGTATTGGGCTGCAACTCAGAAGAAAGAAATTTCCCCATTTTTCAGTACTGAGATTTCAAGATACCCTAAGAAGCAACTCTGTAGGCTGGTAATGTTTTTTAGAAGATCCTTAAAAGCAAAATAATTACTTGCCCTTTTTAGAGTTCCGTGTATTTCCCAGAAGCATTGATGTACTAATCTTCTCCAGCTAAATACCAGTTTGTGTGCATTTTGCTATTTTAAAGTCTTCTAGCATTTTTTATTTGATATTCATCACCCCTTGTATAAAATGTTATACGGCACTACTGATAAGTAGCTGGCATGCTGCTTTTGTAGGTCATTTCATTGGTAAGAAAAACACTGCTGAGAGGATGAGCATTAGGATCCCATACTGGAAAAAACGGTCATGTTTATTCCTTTTGCTGGTGGTTAGTGAATTGGTTAAAACTGTATATGTTTTTTTGGGTGTTGTTTTGCAATAATACTTTGGTAAGTAGAATTTAGTATGCTTATTTGTAAGTGACTTGGATTTCAACCGTGTTCATCAGCCACAGTTGCTGTTGGCACTGAGCAGGGCTTTTGTACCTTTTGTAAATGAGATAATACAGATTTCATACGTTATACTAAATGACATCCAGTAGAAATTATTTTATCTATTTATTGGGTCATAACCGCTTGGTCAGCAGAGGAGTTTTTTTCTTTTTGTGTAACTGGAGAAAGATAGCAATTTGCTTATGTTTCCTGAATGTCTACGTTAGAGTATTTCTGATCATTAAGCAAAAAAAGCCCATTATCAAGAAGGCTGGGTATTCACAGTATGATCTCTGAGTCAGTGATTGCTCTTAGTTCCCTTCACGGGGTATTGAGGCTCCTACCTGAGACCTTTTTCTCAGGGGTACAAACCACTACTGGAGTACCTCACATGGGGGCAGAGCCCAGGTTCACACTGCACAGTGGAATTGGACTTGCTTCACACCCTTCTTCTTTTTTCTGTTAATGGTCCGTTTTCTGACTCGGGGTACTCTGTCATGTTATTTCTGCTCTGTCTACAGAGATATCATCTGATGTTTGCAATGCTAGGCATCTCCACTCTTTCAATTACCGTAGCAGCAAGTGAGAGACAGAGGAAGGAATAATCATACGTAAGTGGAAGCTTTTGAAGGTGAGGACAGCATGCAATTACATGCACAGCTCCAGTTCAGGAAAACTACTCATTTCAGATTATCACCGTACCATTTTTCTAAACTTTCTATCTTTATTTGTTAAACATTCACTTAAAACTTTGACAAAGAGTCTGCTCAAGTTTTTCAACAGAATGTCAGATTTGAACTGCAGCTGGATTGGTAAATTTTCTCCCAAATAAACTGGAGAAAAAAATATAAATGAAAACAAAAGCATTAACGATTAACGTCGTTAGAGCCAAGGGCTGAAGGGGTATGCTGGAGCCTGCAGTGTTGGGAGGCGATCAGTCCCCCTCTCCCGGCAGAGGTCACTGGTCTCCTGGGTGTGCAGGGGAGGCTGCAATTCAAATTGTCACAGCTTCTGAAAACCTAAACCTGCCTCTGAGGTAATCAACTTTTATATAAAATGTCTTAACCAAAAGGTTGTGGGGTTTTTTTGATAGACAGAGAATTATCTCAAGGTGTATCAGTTTCAAACACATAATGTAATATGATTTCATAATTATTATTTAATAATTAAAATTATTTAAAGTAATTAAAGTTATTAATTTAAGAATGAGAGAAGACAGAACCCTAGTTTAACTTGCATCTCTTCTCTGAATTATCTTTTAAACACTCATTTCTTTGTACCTTTTAGTTTTGAAATACAAATGATCTATTTTTGCTTGCACAAGCCTCACGGGTTTATTTCTGATTTTTTTTTTTTTTTCCTTGCTGTTCCAGAGGCTTTTCATGGTTTTGCAAATGCCGGATTAGCCATATAGTTTTAAGATTATGCCCAGTATGGAAATTTTCTGTGAGACACCTGAGCACACCACATACAGAACACCTCTTTATACCATTTCCTGACATTTTTGCAATTTCTCTGTAAAAGGTTAAGAGTGAGATAATGAGCAGGAATTAGGAAGAGAACCAGAGAAAAGAAGGATAAAACAAAAGAAAAATAAGGAGGATGATAAAGGAATTCTGATTTTGAGACAACAGAACAGGAAACAGTCTAATAAGAGTGGAGTCCCTCAGGGGTCGGTACTGGGACCGGTGTTGTTCAATATCTTCATCAACGACCTGGATGAGGGTACAGAATGTATCCTCAGCAAGTTTGCTGATGACACTAAGCTGGGAGGAGTGGCTGACACACCAGAAGGTTGTGCTGCCATTCAGCGAGACCTTGATAGGCTGGAGAGTTGGGCGGGGAGAAACTTAATGAAATTCAACAAGAGCAAGTGCAGAGTTTTGCATCTGGGGAAGAACAACACCATGCACCAGTACAGGCTGGGGGCTGACCTGCTGGAGAGCAGTGTAGGAGAAAGGGACCTGGGGGTCCTGGTGGACAGGAGGATGACCATGAGCCAGCAATGTGCCCTTGTGGCCAAGAAGGCCAATGGCATCCTGGGGTGCATTAGAAGGGGGGTGGTTAGTAGGTCGAGAGAGGTTCTCCTCCCCCTCTATTCTGCCTTGGTGAGGCCACATCTGGAGTATTGTGTCCAGTTCTGGGCCCCACAGTTCAAAAAGGACATGGAACTGCTTGAGAGAGTCCAGCGCAGAGCCACTAAGATGATTAAGGGAGTGGAACATCTCCCTTATGAGGAAAGGCTGAGGGAGCTGGGTCTCTTTAACTTGGAGAAAAGGAGACTGAGGGGTGACCTCATCCATGTTTACAAATATGTAAAGGGTGAGTGTCAGGATGATGGAGCAAAGCTTTTTACAGTAATGACCAATGATAGGACAAGGGGCAATGGATACAAACTGGAGCATAGGAGGTTCCATGTGAATATAAGGAGAAACTTTTTCACTGTGAGAGTGACAGAGCACTGGAACAGGCTGCCCAGAGAGGTTGTGGAGTCTCCTTCGCTGGAGACATTCAAAACCCGCCTGGATGCGTTCCTGTGTGATGTACTGTAGGTGACCCTGCTCTGGCAGGGGGGTTGGACTAGATGATCTTTCGAGGTCCCTTCCAACCCCTAGGATTCTGTGATTCTGCGAAGAGGTAAGGCATGGGGGTGGTTCTTGAGGGAAAGTCAATTCAGACACTGAGAAAAGCAGGATAATCCAAACTAGTCATATCTTAAGACAGAAAAGATGGAGGGCACTGTAGTGCTCAGGAGGCCAAATGCTTTAAGATTAGGTTTGGTGTAGGGATTTGGAGTCTTTTGAATGGACATCTGTCACAAATTAACTGCAGAAGCCCTTGCATCTATCTGTGGTAACATTGTTCTTTTGTGCCTTATTTCTCCTGTGTTTTGAAATACGCTGATTGTCATGCACGGTGCACATTTCATATGCCCATAACAAATGTTATGGCACCAGGATTACTTATAAAGCAATATCTGTTATTAAATGCGTGCTTTCTGTTGAACTCTTTTATGCTGTTGGGTAATTTCTCCTTCATCCCTGTGCTGCCTGGTGGGCCTGTTCCTCTGCCTTGCACTGACAACCCACTCCAGCTGCAGCTGTCTCGAGTTCAGTGAACAACTTGCAGCAGAAATGTGCATCAGGTCGCTCATCCACAGCCTCTGCTTTTGGCAGGGGCAAGCACAGCAGCAGGAGCTTTGCTTGTAGGTGGGATCAGGCCTCCTGCAGCCAGCCTAGTGTTGTACTGGCCTCGAAAAACTCCAGGTGGTTCCAGATGCTTCAGACAGCTCTGGTAGCTGAAGCTGTGGAGGCAAAAGTGGGCAGCTCTGCATCAGGCGACTCTGCTGGGTACAAGAGTGAAGAGGAATGTGCAGCTGAACATAACACAAACTATGGTTCAGCTGCTCACTGCTTAGTCACAAATGCTTTAAAGGAAGCTTCAAGGAGGAGCTGCTTGGAGGGATGGTAGCCTTTATGGTCTTGGTGCTTCATAAACATTGTAAGTCACAGCTTGAAAATAACACTTCAGTACTGTAGAATCCACATACCTCATAGATGGAGTGGCTGTTGTTTTGAACTGTACGTGGCACTGTCAGATTAATTAAATATTGATATAAGACTTTTATTTCATCTACTTTAGCAATATGCATCTGCCTGCTCCCAAACCTTAATTCTCTTACAAATTTTTCTTGAAAGTCCGCAGACTCCGTGGGGCTTTGGGAAGTGGGGCTTCACCCAATGTCAAGTGTTCAAATATAATGTTAACACACAATATCTGCAGAACCTTACTAAGACTGAAGAGTTAACTGCTGACCAGATCCTACTCTATATTTAGAGAAAGTGTTTACAAATCTTGAGCATGGTAGTGCAAAAGATACCCTGGGAATTCTTCCAGCTCTTCTGACTGAGTTCTATCTTTGGAAAGTACGAATGAGTAACTTTATGGTGTTATTTTAAAAAATCCAGGATAATGTTAATGGAGCATATTCTGTTATGTGGACATCAAAACTCTATTGAAAAATGCAAATATATGCTGGAAATATCTTCTGAAATTGAAAGTATAAGCGACTTCACAAACAAAATTGCAAGATTGCTGAAAGTTATGTTAAGTAACAGAATTTTTATTGTCCTTGACCTGGGCACACTGAATCCCCCTCCTAATTTAAGGGTAGCAGAAATGAAGTTATATTTAATCAGCAAAACAAAATCAAAGGTAAGGGCATGTGAAAACACGCACTATATGTCTCAATCCACTGAAGTTTTTAACTTTTAATCAAGTCCACAGAATTCACTTCTATTCAGAATTCACTTCTATTATAATAATGCTGGGGGACACTCAAATTCGCTGCTTTTTTTCTCTGTGACAACATACAAGTTTAGCTACTTAAAATTATTGCCAGAATTTTGGACACAGGTTATCCATACACAGATATCACAGTAGGTTTTTCCTTTGCCTGTTTAAAGGCCAAGGATATGAAGATGGCCTCAATGCCCGTATATAACAACGTTCTTGGAATTTTATCCTGGAGGCGATCTGAAACTGGGTAATCTCTGTTGTGGTTTTGGGAAAGTAAATTAAGTAGCTCTCAAGAGAGTGCAGAGGAAACTGTACTATTGTGACCTTTTTTAAAGCTACTCTAGGGGAGCTACTGAGAAGTTTTTTAAATATTAAGGTTTTAAAGAACTTAGCCTAGAACAAAAACTAGAGTGCTGGTAATAGCCAGCAGGGTGTTAAGAGTTAGTAAAAACCCTTCCAACCAGAGATTTCTTTCTTTTTGTTGTTGTTTAAAATGCATAACTTAAAGTGTTTATACTGCTTTGGTTTTGCAGTCTACACAGTAAGAAATTCTATGCATTCTGCTGAAGATGAGGCCATGGGACTACTATCCGTTGCCAAAATCAAGTATGAAATGAACTCCTTTCCTTATATTTGAGTGGAGATAGCTAGCCATACAGATTTTGTTTAAATGCAATTTAACCATCCCAGCTGATTTATCATGTTTATCTTCAGAGATTCTTGGAGTTCTGCCAAACTGTATTTCAGATTTGCTTTTTAGATTTCTAATTTATTGTATTTAATAGGGATATTCTTAATATAACTTATAAATTGTGATTATCTATGTAAGATGTTTACCTGTCATTTGAGTTTTGAAGCATCTGTGGCTGATTCTACTTCCCTTTCTGGTTTCTTCAACGAGAAAAAATTGCTATTCCTTTCTTTTCCAAGATGCCCAAGAATGGTTTAGATTTTATTCTGGCAGTGATCTATGAATATGGGAAGTGTTTTTTATATTCTATGCATATTTTATGTTATGCTTCAGGATTTCTCTTGCTGTGTTCCACTAGAATATTATATAAAGGAGAGAAAAGGTGCTGATCTGAATAGACCAGTGCATATGGATTATCACTTCTGAAACTGAACAGCAAAATGTTGAGAAAACACTTCTTCCAAATTCTCTTCAGGGGAATGGAAAAACACCCAAAAGGGGAAAATTAAGAACTAAAAGCACAATTTTACTCCCAGGGAAGATGGGGAAAGGTGGGAGTATGCTTTCATACCTAGAGCTGCTGCTTGTCCTTTGTTTCTTGAACCTAACTGAGCAGAAACAAAAGAATAAACAATCTGAATGGCTGTAGAGGACCAGCATAAATCTCCATTTAATCTGGTGTCCTGCTTTCCATGATGGCTAGAAACTGTTGCCTGGGAAGGGTGTTGAAACAGGGCAGACAGTGTCCTTTCTCGAGTTACTTTCAGCAGGCAACAGGCAGGCGCTTTTTAAGCAGGAACTGCAGAGGAAATTACTGTGCTTAGCTACAGGCAGCTTTCATTCGTTTGTATAATCCCTGCTTAAAAACATCTGTCTCTTCAGCTCCATAGCAGCAAGCCATCTGATTCCATAACACTTTGTGTGGAGTTTCCCTGAAGTCTTGTGTGATGGAAAACAGCACGTGATTGTTTCCTGTCAGCCTCCTACATGTCATTCAGGATTTTGTAGATCAGAAGACAATCCTTTCTCAGTCTGTTCTCTCACTAGACATTCTCTCCTCACATGCATGTGTTCCCATACTTCTGCATATTCTTTTAGCCTCGTACATTCATTTTCTAGTTCCACACTTTCATATGAAGGAACCGGAACTGTACACAGTGCTCAAGAGCACAGGAGATTTGCATAGGGATGTAATGAGCTCTTCCACTTTGTTCTCAGTTGCTTTTGGAGTAATTTCTAACATTGTTTGCCTTTTGGACTACTGCCGAGTAGCAAGCTAATGTTTGCAGAAAACTACTCACAATGGCTCCAAATTATAAAGTCCAATTTAGAGCCCATTATTACGTATGCTTAGGGTTATTTTCATTACTGTTTACATTAGTTTGTGGTTATTGACACAGACTTTCATCCGCTGTCTCATTGCCCTGTCACACACTATTGTCAGATCTTTCTATAACTGCTCAGAGTCAGCTTTCATTTTGCTTCCTATGAGTAATTTTGCATCAGTAGGAAACTTGGAAAGTTCTTAGTCCCCACAGAAGTATTTTTAGGCTATTGAGGTACAACAGTGCTTGGCCAGAAGAAAGCAATTCAGCTCTAAGGAGGACTCGAGAAGAAAGTAAATAATGTTGTTTGATGGTCAGTATCTGTGAAAGAAAGAGGGCATTGATCTGGTTTCCTACTCAGAATGGAGTTACCTGGTGTTGGTCTTGATGGCAGCTGTGCTTTCCAGTTCTTGGAGACAGATTTTCAGTCTCCTGGCTCTCCTGTACTCTATGGTACATCCAGCTTCCATCTCACTGCTGCTTGCCTTTTGCTGACTGTTGCGGTTGAAATGTTTTGGCATGGTTATGATTTCACAGTAATACAAAATTTATTAGTGGTGTGAGGTATGTAAAAGGTTAAATTTTAGCAGCACTTAATGATTAAGCAATTTGAAATTAACGAGTGATTCAATATATAAAAATAATCAAAACAGCAACTTTTATTACCGGTTCAGGAATTACAAGATTCACACTAGCTTACTACAAAGTATTCTAAAGTAAGATATAGATATAAAGCATGCACACACACACAGAAAAATATTTGTGCCTAGTAAATTAGAAGTGCCTATAGTTACAATGTCTCTCTCCAAGTATGGGGTAAATACAGTGCATCGGCATTCCTGCATGGGCAATAACTGAGACTCGAGGAGGATGAACTCACCCTGGCCTTCAGTCAGCTTTGTCAGCAGACAGTCCTTGAGGAGTTTGTGCCTGAGAGACGTCCCAGCCCAGGGGACATTTCTGGTCACAGCCCACTGAGATCCAGGGGAGTTTACAGGCTCTCACGATTGCTCTTTATAGGATCTGAAATAATTGACTTTTGTCAGGTACCTTTCCATTTCAGCCCACCTTGGTTGATGTAATATTCTGGTGCTTTCCACTAGTTGCACATGCCCAGAGCTTGCTAGATTTTGGAGTCCTGTAGAATTCTGGTAAATTCTGGCGTCAGCCCCCTGTGGGCTATGACCCATATGTGGGTGTATTGGACTGTCAGAAGGGAATCGAATGCCAATACTGTTCCCAGCTATAAGGAGGGTGACGAGAGCTGGGTGTGCTGAGGTTCTGGTGTGTATTAGCGTTCTGATCCACTGCTTTTAATACAGGTATAGAGGTATTAGGTTGTCATGACAGATTGTCATTGTTGTCCCCAAAGACTAGGGAGAGCAGGAGCCAAGTACGTTAAGGGGGTGCCTCAATGTTCTGGTACGCTGCCTTTTGCAGTCCATACCTGACTTTTCCCAGGTTGGTGTGTGACCCAGAGAGGAAATTGCACCAAGTACCGAGTGGCCCAAGAGTGGGGGGGTTTGCACCACCACACTGCCTTCACAACACGTGTCTGCTATGAGCCTCTTGCTGCCTCCTGAATTCTCCCTCTGCTGAATTTGTTTTATTATCAACCACTCCTTAATGCTTTTTGGTGCTCTATTTCATGCTCATT
Source organism: Aegotheles bennettii (assembly GCA_013398125.1). NCBI lineage: Eukaryota > Metazoa > Chordata > Aves > Caprimulgiformes > Aegothelidae > Aegotheles > Aegotheles bennettii. The sequence continues at coordinate 33,204 of VZRW01006589.1, forward strand.
CTTCAAAGCATTTCCAGTTCACTGGTTACTACTGCTGTACTCTCACAGTTTTGCATAATTTGAATTAATTTACAAAAAACGGCAAGGTGTAATTTGCAAAAATCTTTAATAAAAACATGAGTCTGCAACCTATGCTTTGGCTAAGGGTACCATTTTGCTAAACACACACAAACCCTAACAAATAAATGACAGCAAATAACACTATTGCTACTACAGGAGAAAACAAAAATATACTCTTAAGATTCTGTAGGTAAATATTTTCAATGCCCACAGATCTGCTTATCCTCATATTTCATTTAGTAAACTTTCCTGCTGCCTGAATTAATGAACAGGACATTTTAAAGGCATTTGTGTCTTGCCAAGAATCATGGAAAGAATTCTGCAGTTTAACCTATGGAGGTTTTATCTTTGCATAGAGAATTGAAGTATGTGTTACAACTTTATTTTGGAGAACTTGCCTCCCCATTGTTAATAAGACTAAACTTGAGAAGCAACAGGTCAAGTTCTTGGATGGATAAAATAGAATATAGCTCTTCTCCTGTGTTCTTACCTCAGTGCTTCTTCAATACGTTCAAACTTTTGTTCCTGATGGTGTAAATTATGAAAAAAAAATCAGTGAAAGAAAAATTTCTCATGTCATTGGGTAATAACTGCACTGATTTTCAAAAAGTTTATATAAAACTATATAGGATCAGCTTATATCAACATTTTTTGCCAGCGTTTATGAAGTGATACGGTTATAATCTACAGACTATGAATCCATCCAAAGAATGGCTTATTTCAAGACTGAAGTTTGTTGCAGATAAGCCCTTAGGATTCGAAGTTATCTGTGCACATGCTTCACTAGCATTTTGTCATCCATCGTCTTTGTAACATCATTGTATTATTTAAACAAAATATTTAAACTGCCTTTCTAGATGTTTGTTTCTCTGTGATTTACGTATAGACAAATTAGTAAAAAAAAAAATAATCAATCTCTGCAGAATAGTCACCTAGGAATTTGGTATCCAGAGCATCAGAAACAAGCCAGCTAATTAACGGCACAGTTTTCTGTAGTTTCTGTCTATCCATGATTCACTTTTTCAGGCTAGAAAACTTGAGTGGCCACTTGACTGAAATTAATAATAGTGGTGTTGAATGGTGTCCTTAAGATACAATGAAGAGTTGTGTTCTTTATCTCCTTGCTCTGCTACTTATTTCTTTTAGGAGAAAAATAAGTGACCACAATTCTGTTATTATTAAGCTTTCCATAATGTATGTGGCTTGTTACTTAATCTTTCTATGGATTTTATATGAAAACTTACTCTGACCCCTCCTAAAATCCTGCTCCAATTTTTTCCTGCCTCAGCTCCTAGAAATTGAACATAGAAAAACAATATTTGTGTTACTTAATGAATTCCTTACTTTATTCAATGACATTCAGAATGAGACTTGCAGGTTCAGCTGAAAGAATAAAGCATTTTTTTCTGAGGAGCTTATCTTAGAAGTTACACTAAAAATACTGTGATGAGGGAACCTTCTCTGCAGGTCTCTGCTTTGATAGGAAAACAGCCATAGCTTTTTGTAGGTCACGGTCCCCAAAATGATCCACTGCTGCACAACGATGCTACCAAATTCGGAACTGCTGGTTTGCAAAACAGGGAAAATGTAAACCAGCATCTCGCAGCTTGTTCATCTTTGCTTAATGAATAGTGTAGGCTCAATAATTAGATTTCTAGAAGCCTGTAGATCTCTCTACTTTTTCTAAGGGATTTGCCGTTTTCCTCCCTTGTTGAAATTTGCTGGCAGTGGCATCTAGTTCTCCAGGGATTTCAACTGATTTTCTTGCATGACAAAATTTATTTCCCATCTTTTTACCATGAACCAGACAGCGGGGCTAAGCTGGAGGATTTAAATAGGACAGTGGAGGAGTACACTTTGCTGAGAGGCCTCAGAGCCATTCCCGGAGGACAAGACAGTGCTCCATCCCCGGGGGCAGGGAGTGACCAGGCTTGGGCAGAAAGCCCAGGGTGCCAGAAGCCAGTCATTAACCAGAGAGGGGTACCTGCAACCCGTGTCCTCCGCAGCAGGGTGATCTGTGCCACTTTACAGCTTCTCTACAGAAGATATTCCAGCTTCCTGTGACCAAGCCATCAAGGATGAAATGAAAACTCTAGCCGGGAGTCTACAGAAGAAAAGAAACAAAGAAAGCTAATATAGATTAAACGAAGGCAGTAATTTCTCTGGCAGTTTGCAAGAGTATGTAACTGGATTTTCCATCAGCCTCCCCTTATTGGATGACAAAGACCAAATCGGTTAAAGCAATGAGAGCTGGGGGGAGGGTGACAGTGCGATGCTGGGTATGATGCTTGGGGTACCGAGCGCGGGGAGAGGCCGGCACGGCGGCTGCCGACAGTCCCGCTCCGCACCCGCGCCCGTCTCCGCACGGCCTCCCTTTGTCTGACACCGCCCCGCCCGCGGCACGGAGGTCCCGCTCGCTCCTGCTCAGCCCCTCGTCGCCCACGTGTCTTCCAGTTTAATTTTAGACCTGATCTCATGACCGAAGCCCGTTATTCTGTTCCCGCCGCTGCCCCGTTCCTCCGACACGCCGGCATCAACTTGACTCCGGGCTTTGCTTCGCGCACCGCGGCCG
>VZRW01006589.1:36420-93764 GCA_013398125.1 Aegotheles bennettii
GCGGTGACGGCGCGCCCGGTGCGGGGGCTGTGGCCTGGTCCGGCGGCGGCTGCTGCTGTGACCGTTCCCGGGGCGAACCGGAGCATCCGGACCTGAGGGGGCCGGGACCGGGGTTACGTAACCGCATCCGCACAGCGGGATGCGCCGGTACCAGCCCCAGCCCGGCGGCGGAGCGGCCGCCCCCCGAAGTCGCATTCCCCCCCTCCACTTGCACAGCGATTTAAAATGCCCCAGTAAACTGCCTGGTCTGTGAGAATAAATTGTAGATCGGATGTTTTTAAGTTCACACACTCTTGGGATTCCTTTTTGTTTCCATTTTCTGTCTCTCTCTCCAAAAAAGGCAGGACTGGCCCAATTTGCTAACAATGCTGCAGAACCCTTGCAATTACCTTGAATATGTATAGTTCATAAAACAGTTGTTTGGAAATTACCTGCTTCCCAGAAGTGCTGATGCTTAACATGACCATCCGCACATGGGCTTTGCCACTGGTGCCTCATTTAATTTTATTTTATAGCTGCTTTAGTCTGCTGCAAGGCTACATTGTTGATACTCTTCCCAAAAGCTTCAGCAATGCAGATGCTATGGACTAATAGTACCTGAAACAAAAGACCTTGGTGTATTTCTCAGAGTGAATTAGGAATCCAAGGTCGAACAGTGAATAGCAGTGCAACTTGTATGGGGTAACGTAGCAGAACAAACATATTCACAAATCTTATTAGGGAGTTTAAGTGAAAAGTGTTTCTTAAATAGACTCTTACTCAGTAGACAAAAAATTGCTCAGTGAAGGTGTGAGGAAGTAGCTATTTTAGGACTACAATTAACTATATCAGCTCAATTTTAATGGAACTGCTGCATTTAATTGCATTCCTAACAGATTTTCTGTTCTCCAGATGATTCAAGTGCAGAATGATACCAGCTCAAAGATTAAAATCTCATTAAATATCTAATGGTTTCTGTATAATATAATTGTGTTTGGTTTATAATAGTTCTTTTCTAATAACCATCCTCTGTCTATAGCTGTACTATAATTAGACTTTTTTTTGTCTTGGTATAAATGACATGACCTTGACCTTTAGAGGTTAAGTAATGTGGTTGCTATTGATCACAAAATCTTGTATGTTTAATAAAAACATTTATTTTTATGCATATATAATAAATGGAGTTTTCCTTTCATTTTGTTTAAAAACTATACGAGGACTACTTTCTCCTTTCTCTCAATTTTAGATAAATTAACAGAGATATGTGCGATGTTTATTGTTTAAAATACCCTAAAGAGGTTTATATTTAAACTACTTTTTCTGTACAAGTAAATGGTAGAATGTATATCTGGAAAAAAAAATATTGCGGGATTTGTGACTGGAGACTCTCTAAACATTTTCACTTGCTACTGAGGGCTGGAGGAAGTACCTTTTCTTGTACTGTAGTTTCTCAAGCTCACTTCTTCCAATTCCTATTTAGTTTTCTGTTACATTCCCAGATCCTCCATAGTGCTTGTGAGCTGTATTGTTAGGGATATTGTTGGCAGTCTTTCTTATTGCTGGCCCTTTTTTCTTCTTAGCCTGTTCTGGCAGCTTATTTGTAAATCTCTGTGGTGCTCCATGTTTCTATTGCTGCTTTTTTACCCATTTTTTTTCTTCAGTTCCATCCAGGAACAGCAAAATATTAGTTCATCTCCTTTCAGGAACAAGTGGGATTTTTTCAAGTGCTGGTGTTGAAGGGCTGTACTCTCTCTATATAAATATTTGTATGTTTGGATGTGTTTGTTACACGACCATCAAAACTATAACATTGCTCACAGATGTTAACTGAGCAGCCTTACTACAAAGACGTCATGGCCATGACAAAGCCTTGTGGCTTCCTCAATTATGGAGTCCCCAGCTCTTGCTCTATTGCAAGTGCTGCTGGAGATGGGGGCTGCTCTCTTTTGGCTCCTCTTCCTTCAATCCACACTGCAGATGAAGGCAGAGGGTGTTCATAGTACTGCTTCATTTTCCTTCAGTCCTTCTGCGCGTCTGTGTGTGGGATATGTATGTGTGTCTACCCCTTGGTGCTTCATATGACTTCTGAGGTACAGTCTACTACTGGATTTCTCAGTGTGACAGAAGTGAATGTTTTTGCTCTTGTTTTGCCAAATACATGAGATATCAGCATGGGTTTTCTCTGAGGATTTTATTTCCATATATTACTTTAATATCTTGAGAACTTAGGCTTCTAGTAACATGGCTTTATCTCAGGAAAAAAAAAGCAGGGTTGAAATGGGGGGGGTTTTGTATGTTTTTTTTTTAATGGGAGTTGGATCAGCTGACATCCAAAGATTCCCTCCAACCTACATTATTATATACTTCTAACTGCTTTGGCATTAAAAGCAAAACCCAGTCACTACTATTTTCTATTTACAATGAAAAATAGATGGTGCTTAGAAATGCTGAATTATTTTTTCTGGAGTATGTGTATTAATCCTACAGAATTTTGAGCTAGTTTGGGAGCTGGTTCCATGTAAAATGTGTCAGTATGTGCTGAGGGCTATATACAGTTATGGGCGGTAGCAGCGGAGGAGTGAGATGCTGAATTTCCTAGCTTGTCTTTCTGAGAAAGCTACAGACTTAAACGGTTTCAATGTGACCCCCTCCATCACCAAATCAGATGCCAACAAAGATTGTGTCTCATTACCTGTTACCTATAACTTTAAAAAGAGAAGCTTTGAAGGAGGAGGAGGAAGTTGGAGATTGAAGAAGAGTAAGAGAATGGGTCTGGACTGTATGACAGTTGTAATGTCCTAAAGATTAGGAGAGCTTTATAATGATCCTTCGAAATACGTCATTGTAGCAGAGAGAACAGCTGCATTTTTAAACCAAGGTAAATAATTTCTTTACTGTTTGGTTTTTTTTTTAGTTCCTCAAAGGTGATTATTTTAATACTAGTTGAGAGCACTTAAAGGAAATAATGGATACATTAAGTTGAAGTGTAAAGAAAAGAAATCTCTGGTTGAATGTGAGCATAATACAGAGTTGTGAGAACTTCAGATAGCAGGTGTCATGTTGCATTAGATTAAAAGATTTTCTACAAAAAATCAAATTTCTTCTGCGAAACTTGATTTTCTTGCTGTCTTCTTGTTGGTGGATGGTATCTGTATTTCTAGCAGAGTGCAGTCCCTCTCTGGGCATCTCTTAAAGGTTCCTCAATAAAGTATTCCAGATTTCTGGAAATTAAGCCCTCCTGCAGCTCCAATGACTCTTTTCCTCCTTATTTTGGGATGCTGAGAATCAGGTGGATAAGTTGCATCTACCCAGAATTTAGCAGATAGGAATTCCAGTCTTGGTTATGATCTCTCACAGTGTGATCTGGCTGCTTGCATTCATAACTCTGCTAAAATGAGTTTATTTTCTCTGTTTTACAGTGGAAATTGAGAGACAGAAATGCTTGTAACTTATAAATCATATAAAAAATCTGTAATTTTCAGTTCACATAAAATTTGTGAAAATCACAAAGCCCACAAAAGCTATGCTTTGTTCTTATTAATTTACACATTTCTAGTCCAAGCAGAGATGCTAAGGATCTTATGGATTCTTTACTGAAAAGGCTGAATTAATTTAGCTGTGTATGGTATTTAATGTAGTCCCACACTCTAATGTAAACACTGTTCTGTTGGCACAAAGCTTTTCTATAGCGTAGATTGTTTACAATTAAGTTAGTGAATTATGTTTGTGAAGGATTCAAAGGTACTAAAATAATTTATTAGATCCTTTATATCAGTACAGTAGGGCATATAATTGGGATTGATTTTTTTTGTTGTTGCAAAACCAACTAAACCCAAAGTAAGTAACGTTTGTATAAGAATGATCTGTAGATCAATTTCAAAATACCTTCTCTTGGATTGTGATATCCTTTTTCAGATGATGAACTGAAAAGTTTTCTGTTGAGAAATGGAATAAACTCAGGTTGACACTTGGAAGGCTGAGCTGGAGGGGAATAGCCTGGTGTGAAGTTCAGGCCACTGGGCGGGTCTTGAACACACTGAGCAGTTGGAGTGAGTGTTCTGTTTCCCAGAGTCTCTGGTGTCAGTGTCACCTGGACCTTGATTTGTGCATGTCATAGAATAGACAAGCTGGAATAGAAATGCCACACCCATCCTACTTAATAAAACATGACCAGATTATGGGACACAGGGTGGTGTCTTTCTATTCTTGCAACAACCCCACCCCATTCCCCTGTGACAAACCCAAGGTGGATAAGATGATGTTAAACAGGATTTGGGTTGAGAGAAGTTTCTGTGGACATCTTATAGGAATGTTCAAGTTGGTGATTCCTCTTCCTGTTTCACCACTGCCTTTGCTGTCTTTCTCCTGTGTGTGGTCAAGCTGCTTCTGCAGTAGGACTGCAGGTGGGCTCTTGTCCCCACTTCTATTGTATGAGCATTACATACATGCCTGACCTACTCAGGGTTGCCTGATGCCCCTGTGATCTTGTTCAAGAAAACAACTTTTAACTGTTTCTTCCTGTCCTGTCTTTGAAAATAAAATTCAGTCTTGTCTGGAAAGTAACAGCACTGTGATTTGAGAAGTGGGAAAGAAACAAATCCAGATAGACCATGGTTTATCGTCTCAGATTATGATTTTTGAGGTGCTGGCCACAAGATAAAAGTTTTGTCAATTAATTTATTTTCTAGGGTAAGAAAACTTTTAGGAATGTAGTGGTGAGCAACTTATTTTCTTTTTTATCTTTATACAAAAGAGGTGCTGGTTAGCCATGTTGCCACCTGGTAAGGACTGATCTGGGGAAACTGGAAAGGCAAAATCGCTGATGGAGAACTACAGAAATGGCAACAAATGTACCAGATAAAGAGACTTTCAGCTTGTGAATGGGAAGCTGGAATGGTTAGTTTAGTGACAAATGTTTCTTTCAGAGTGAGGTGGGTCATCTGGGGGAGTAGGTGGTGGTGGTTGATGGTCAAAATGATACTTGGTTAAAAGGAAAAAGCTTCGAAATAAAACAGCTTGTTGAGATCTGAAACTGGCAGTTGGTGTTGAGTCATCTTAGTCCCTCTGACCCCAATGTGAACATGACACATGCATCCCTCTGGGAAGTAATTGTGTCTCTCTCATGTGTAAAGCCTGTATTTCTTGGTTTCAGTCTGTTACTGGAAAATGAGCTTTCTTCAGAAGTTGTTTGCAGACAGCATAAGGATGGCAATCATGTGAAATGGGCCTATAGGGTATTCAGAGGATGAGTCTGGATGTGAAGTATTGGTGTGCCCACAGTACTGGAAGGGTGGCACTGTAGCCATACAAATTCAATGTCTTTCATTGTGGTGGTTGTTGATGTATAAAATCCATCTTCTTTTTCCCCTGTTCCCATCAGGTAAATGCAAGTTATCTTTCCAAGTTCTCTTGCACTTGACAACTATGCTTTTTTGTGCATGTAACTTCTGGTAACTGTGGTCAGGTCATAGTTGCTACCTGGTTTAATGTTCTTGGGTGACATAATCATGGGCAAAAATAACCCATTCTCTGACTGGAAAAAAAAAAAAGAGTTCTATAACTCTCCTTAACTGTGACCTGTATTTGTGTGGGTGTGCAAATATGCTGTAGGAAGCTAAATATTAAATACATGGTGGTCCACTGAGCAGGCTTCTCTTAGTCCCTCCTATGACTGGTAGTGTAGCTTACATATAAAACCTGCAGTCAGTTTGCAGTATCTGATTCAGAGTGACATGCAATGTAAAATGATCTTTAAAAAAAATTACAAGGTGTTTTCTTTAGTAGCTGTACACTCTGTCCCCTGCCCAGTTACTATAAATACCGTTGTGTGACAGAGCTTACAATTAATAATTAGAGTGGCTTCTGTCTCTGATTAATACAATGATGGTTGTGTTTTCTTGTGAAATGTGAGTTGAGGATTAATGGAGTAGGCCCCAAACCAGGTCAGATTACAATTAGCCAAATGACCAACCCTCAGACGCCTACAGGGCTCTTCAATAGCTCCAAATGGTTATGCAGTATCTGTGAGTTTAAGGAATAGAAGCAGTGTCAAAAGTAATCTGTTACATGTTTTTTAATTTCTGTTTTTGGCGATGCAAAGGTTGCCGTTTGATCTGCACAGTAGTAGGTGGCTCTTAAATGTAATGATGAACATGGCAGCTTGGGTTCATCGCTCTTACCCTTTCAATAACAGCTGCTGTGTGTCTGCCTGCCTGAAGAAGAGAAAAATTACAATGTGATTTACAATTACAAATTCCAATTCATAATTTTATTTTGTTTTTCATAGTATTTTGGCCAAATCAATGTAGCATGAACCTTTGAACAGTAAATTCGGGTAGAGGAGGTGGTAGAACAGCCATGTTGTGGTCACTTGGCCTTTCCTAAAGCTGTGATATTTTTCTTAATACCCTTAGGTTTTAGGTTTTCCCTTTGAAATGCCTAGTCCAGTTCCCCAGAGGCTGTGTAACACACTGCTGTTCATAGTTCTGACATTTTGCACCTTCTTGATTGCCTCATTTTTCTCCTAACTGTACCACCTTTATAGATCCAAATATATACTTGTCCTCTATGATGTGTTCACTTTCCAATAGCTGAAATGTTATTCAAACTGTTAATGCATTGTACCAGGGCTGTGCATGGGGTGGAGGGGAAGGGTCATTGTCTTCAGCTCTGATACGTGCTGACTGTCCAGTCCAGAGCTATACTGGCCCTTGGCTGCCAGCTTGTGGTGCAAATACGGTGTGGTATAACTAGCCCCCTATTTCTGATATAATTTCTGGTATATTCATTATTAGATTTATCCCTCAATGTTCTTTAGAATTTTGAGATATTTATTCAGTATTTCCAAATTTTTATGCTTTAATCTTAACTTTGTGAGTACATTAACTCAATCATTTTGCATAAAGCTATCAAATGTCAGTCATAAACCTGCGCTGTATCTCATTACTGCTCTATATACTATTTACTATTTGAATTATTTTTAAGTTACACAGCCTTCTTTTGTAAAGTTACATATACTGACTTCATAATTTTCTACATTTTTTTCATTCTTTTTCACGTGTGTTATTTCAAAGACGCAGTAAAGAATAATGCTATGTAAAAAATAGGTAGAGACTAACAATAAGGACTTGATAAACATAGTGATGTTCCCTTGAGGGCAACAGAAGTATGCTAACTTACATCAGTTGAAGGGATTTTAAGTACAGTAAACCAGAACTATTTAAGCTGTGATTGATTAAATTAGGCTAATAGCACATTCTAAAAAAGGGGCAGTATGTCATAACAAAGAAGTTTTATTTCTTGATGCCATTGCATGTGTTCAATAGTAATCTCTGTATCTATTTTCTTTTTCATGTTCTTCTTCTTTGTCTGGTGGTGGACACTGTGCTCACTGCTGAGAAATGCAGAACATGCTTGTGGAGGGCATGGCAGCTTTATTCATTTCATACTTTAACATCTCTGGCAACACTCCCATGTTGAAAGCTGATGGAAACAAGCTGCTTTTTAGGCCACAGATATCTTGAGGAACTTGTAATTCTGCTTTCTTGGCTGGTTCTTGGGTAGTTTGCCATGAAAAATGTGTCATAGCTGTGTGATACGACACTGAAAAAACCACTAATGTTAGAGAAATCTGTTTATGGATGAAATTTAGTTTTTTATGAAGAATGTAATGAGTGCAAACTAATTTTGAAGCAATTTTTTTTTTTTAAGACAAGTGCACCAGGGATGTATTCATCACTTCTCTGGTTTCCAGCACCAGGATGTGCTTTCTCAGCTCTTGCTCTCTTTATCATTCTGCCTCTCCTCTACAGGTCACTCGCTACCTGCTAATACACCTTTTTCTGAGTTTTGGTCCTGTGCCCAGGTTCACTGATCCCCTCTGGGGACACAGTTATGTCCCCTTGTCCAGGCTGTTGGTGCTTCGTGCCTCTCCCCTCCAGCTGCCCCTCATGCGTTTTGTCTGATGCAGTCTTTTGAGCTTCTCCTGAGTGTCCTTTGCCATCATGGGAGATCCTCAGTAAGACCTGTCAGGGACGGGGGAGTATGAAAGGAGAAAAACCTTGGAGAACAATATGCCTGGTAATTCAGAGTGTTAAGCATGCCAAGGAAAATCAACTATTTTCCTAAGGGGCCTTATGTCTAATAGCAGTGTAAAGGTGCCATTTTGTAATGGCAACAGGTGGAATATTTTTACACTTTAATGCTGGTGATTCTGTCAAGGTGAGTTATACATTTCAGCTGTGCTGAAGCAGATTTAAATGTAATGGTACAACTTCGAAATGCAAGTTTCTCATTTAGAAGGACAAGCCTGAACAGAAATAAATGTACACGTGTATTGTGAGATTCAGAAAGTAATCCAAGCAGACCTCTCTGAAGTTTTTCTCTTTAAACAATCTCGGTATGCTGCTGAAATGACTAAAGGCTCCCACAGATTGCAGCACAGAAAATCAATACTTTTTCAGCTAATGTCAATTTTTTCCATTAAAGGATAAATGGGAAAGTGTGAGGCATCTAGGCTTCTTTGACTTCTGTGGACTTCCCAAACAGCTAAACTTTGTTTATATTTTGTATAATGCATACTTAGTGCTTGCCATTTTATTCTCATTGCCAACCGTTGCTTGTGTTTATGAGTTAAATACTCAAATAATGATGGAACTGTGGTGCATTTTTAAAGCATTTGTTCAAGTATCTCAAGTTAATAGTGTGAATGTTTTATTTGAGGAAATTAAACTAAGTAAGAAACTGAAATTATCCCTGTCATAGGTTAGTTTTATGCTCATTCAGTAAAGTGGTGGCTTGTGTTATCTTTGTAGTCACTGAAATTTGTCAGTGTTTAAGTACTGGTACTGTGGAGGGTTTCTTCTTCAGTTTAATTTTTATAAAATGGAATACTATAATTTTTATATCTATCCCTGAACAAATACAGAAAGCCAAATATATTCTTTTTTTTGTTGCTTTAATGATCTTCTAGATATCCCTATACACATATTTTGAAAATACTGTAGATTTGAATTAGAGAATTTATTTTTATTATTATCTGAAGCAAATATGCACTTTGCATTTCTATTTCCATAGATTTATCAAGAATAGCAAAAGAGTGGCATGATCAAAAGCAATACAATGGATCAAAAGTAAAAAACAGCAAATATTAAACTTTAGATTTTGCTCATTTCTGTTTTGCTAATGAGGGTGTGTGCACATGAGCAGAACGGAGGAGGCAACGGCATTTGCTCGGTCAGATGAGAAAGAAATAAAGTAGTCTAGGTCAATGGTGATCCATTCTAGGAGGAGATGGGGGGCCTACAAGAAAGTTGGAGAGGGACTTTTCACAAGGGCATGTAGTGATAGGATGAGGGGGAATAGCTGAAAGAGGGTAGATTTAAATTAGATGTTAGGAATAAATTATTTACACTGAGGGTGGTGAGACACTGGCCCAAGTTGCCCAGAGAAATTGTGGATGCCCCCTCCCCAGAAGTGTTCAAGGCCAGGTTGGATGGGGCTTTGATCAACCTGGTCTGGTGGGAGGTGTCCCTGCCCATGGCAGGGGGGTTGGAACTAGATGGTCTTTAAGGTCCCTTCCAACCCAAACCATTTTATGACTCTTTGATACTATAATTTTGCTAAGGTTTATCCCATGCTGTTTGCTCTTACTGCTGCTGCAGTTTCCCTGAACATCAGCGCAAACTCACTTGTTAGCAGTGGCTGACAGGGACTGTGTGCTATGAAGTTTCACTTGATAATCTATGAAAGACCTGTGTAAATAAAAATGGGTAATGTGCATCTCAGAAAAAGGGTATGCAGAGAAGATTTAGCAAACAGGCTCTGTTGTTCAGAATACAGGATCAGAAACTTAAAGCAGAGAGAGAATACTTTCCCAGTTGGGTTATGGCTGATAGCAGGTTGCAATGGGCAGTTCTGAATGAGTTTATAAACCTGCACACCTTGTTCAGCTGCGGCGCGAGTGCCTGTGGGACAGCCAGGCGTCAGCCAGTTCGGGCAATGACTGTAACTATGCCTGTATCTACAAACCTCTAACTATATATTTTGGCTAGCAATCTTGCAGTGAGCTGAGCGACATATTTCAGTGTTTTTCATTGTAACTAACATTTTACACACTTCATTACCTTTAGTACCATTTTCCAGTTCTTTCTGCACACCAAACCATATTTTCCTATCTTTGTTATTAAACTATCTAGCTAGAAGATGCAAAGAGGCTTAAAGAGAAATGCATAAAGGAGAAATTAAATAGCAGAAAGTCAAAATGAAGCAAACCATTTCCAGTGCTATTACTAGATTAAGAAAGAATATGACATTTTACAAATAGTTAAAAGACTAAAACATAAAAATTTGATCGGAATGGGTGGTAGACTTCAAACTCATAGCAGTTGTCTGTCACAGTTGCCTGTTGTCTTGCTAAGGATCTGGATGGAGTGGTGTAGAACTGGAGACCAGTGACCTACACAGCTCTAGAGTAAGTTTAGAAAAGAAGAAAAAGCAAGGGAAGTAAATTTCCTATTTACCCAAATGCACCTGTGAAGCCTTACTTGCTTGGTAGAATAGATGCAACTTTCCTGCTTTGTTAAAAACTGGACAAAATAAGGATGAATGTAAGATTTTCTGTCCAGAACACTGCAATTTCTAACTGAATATCTAAAGTGTTTTTTTTTCCCCTCTCTCCTTGTTAATATGCCTTTTAGAATTTTTAGTCAGCAAGCTGTTCCCAAACACTTATTTGTTAGGTGTCACTATGTAGCATTAATACAATTAACCTTACAAGTCCTTTTTTCTTCCTTAGCATATTTGCTTGGTAGTCTTTCAAGAATTATTTTACTGCTATTATCTCGTGTTGATTAATTTTGGAACACATACTCCATACAGCAGAGGAGATTCTCTTCTATGTAAATGGCTATGGGCATCTTGGCTGAGGCTGCAGACACATATTTGGCTACATGCTGCATTACCAGCTATTGTCAAGGACTAAGGAATGTTACAAAAATAAAATGAGTTACTTAAGAAAATTACTATTGTCCTTACAGCTGGAGTGATCTCTCCTCCAAAGAAGAAAAAAAATGTAAAAGAACTTGAAAGTTGATATTAAGATAAAATAAGTGTTAATGTTAACAAAATATTTAATGATGTCGGGGTATGAAATTGTACTAAAGTGCCTTTAAAAAAAAGGTGGCTAAGTTGAGTATTTTTGTTCATTTAGTGGCTATATACACATTAATGAAAAATCTCGATTGAAAAACACTGACTAGGTCTCACTTTTGAATAGAACTTGGATGCTTCTCTGTAATTCAGTCCTCTGATGTAACTTTCTGGAGGTATATTTATTTGTAAAAACAACATTGTTATGACTGGTAATACATAAATCTTTTTTGAGATGTTTATGTATAAATATATCACAATATATTTTCACTCTCTAGATGATAGATGACTCAGAGTCAATGCAGTCCAACATGTCCATATTTTGTTGAGTCTTGCTCTGGAAAATCCAAATTTATCAGCATCTCATGTGAGAATAAGAAGGTCTCACAGTGGGGACAGTGCTCCCTGATTTGTCACAGTCAGTGAGCAGAGAGAGGAGGAGCCCCTAATGAACCCTGTTTGACCAGAGCCTGTGATAGCCAGCACATCTTGGCTCTGGCCAAGACTGCAGATAAAATCTTATGGTGCTTGTAAACAGCAGAGGTGGAGGTGTGGATAGGATCCTGGCAACTGGGGAGTTTAATGATACAAGATGAAGTCTGGTGTCATCATGAAAGAAAATGTTTAATGTCCTGTCTTGAGCATGAGTATAAACCTGAGGGTACTAAATGTTGCCTCACCAGGTTGAGAATCAGTCCTAACAGAATTGCAGGTGAATGTTGTGCTTCTTCCTCCTGAGAAATCATGACAACAGTCATTGAAACAACCAGATTTATGTTCAGCTGCTTACTGCTGGAGGTCTTTTTCTTATCTTTAACCTAGCTTTAATTTAGGTCACCCTTTAATCTAAGTAAAAGAGATCATGTATGCTTTCTCTCTTGACTGTATGTCAGTACAGAATGTCCAGACAACGCTGTTCATTTTGGTGCTAGTGTAGTGCATGGAATTTCAGTTTATAATCCGATATGAAAACAATACGGTTTTTGAAATTATTTATGCTGTGTATTTATTTATTTTGGGTATCCTTCTATCTTCCTATTTCTAAGTATAGTATCAAGTCCTTAAAAATTATTTGTTTTATTGAGTATCAATGTGGATACACAAGTGCAGCAGGAGTCTGAGTCTGTAATATTTCTCCCTGCGATTTGAAGTGCTCAAGCAGTGTCCTCCTGGAGCCCTGCTGAAATAGGAGAAGGGCTACATGTGCTGTAAGCTCCAAGAGTTGCACATAAATAGCTGTACAAACAAAAGCATCTTCCAAAAATTAGCTCCAAATTGAAAACAGAATGCAAATACAAAAAAACCACATGGAGTTGTGTGGGGTTTCTTCTTCATAGCACCAAATAGAAATGTTTAAAGTCTTATTCACATAGTTCCTCAGAAAATTAACACACTGTCAATAGTAGTAGTTGTAAGGACAAGTCTCACTTTAATTTCCCTGTTATTTATGTCCTGAATACAGTCCACCAGTATCACTTGTTTTATTAACATTTTGGAATGCATAACAATTTATAATAGAGAAATATGACTCCTGTTATCTTCCTTAAATCCAAAGGAAGAGAATAATGTCTTTTCATATCTATTTGTATTATGTATGTTAAAGCATCATTATGAAATTGAAAATGCCTCTGAGTACATTTTACGAAAGTTGAAAGCCCCTGAGTGATAATGGCAGGATGTCACCGACCTTGTCGGTGCATTAAGTACTAGCTTTTCAGGATGCAGAACATCTTCATAGTCAGTTATCTGTGACCTGGGCCTCCCAGATGGTCTTGTTGTTCAAGTGTTCTCAGTGGTAAAACCTGCTTTATTATGTTAGAGAACGGGAGTGCTTTCCTTGGACGAGGAAAAGTGTCTGTAAAGGTAAAACACCTGTGAGAAACAACCACCCATTCTGGAAGTAATAGAGGCCAATAAAGTTTTTGGCCAAAAATAGTTGCAAGTGCCTACAAATCTCTCTAAACAAACACTGTAATGAAGTTTTCTGACCAGTTGTGGCTAAATAAGTCCAACAGAAATTGCTAATGTTGTATGTCTTACTCTGTTCAGTGGGAGCAGTTCTCAGGCTTTAGGAACTGGGACGATCCATGGGGGGGATATAAAAGGGTTATAGTTAAGACGGTATACTTAGAAAAGTACTCCTAATGGCTTTAAAAATATTTTTTGTTCCCTTTTTTCCTTTCCTCCATGTGAAAGATGAGCACAGGATGGCTGTGACACATTAGGTCTGCTGAGCCCTGTGTCCTGCCTCTGGCAGTGGCTCACAGCAGGGAGCACGACACGTGGCTCTTATCAGCACTGTTGGACTGGGAGGCGTCTCAGGTAGCTCGAGGTACATCTTTCCCTCCCTGGTTGGTCTAGCCACTTCCTAGACCTTAAATCTGGTATGTATGTGTGCTTATTATAGTGTGCCACAGTGTGTGTAGGTTTGAAGAATGTAATGTGGGCTGGTTAGCGTAGGCGGGAGAAAACTTTATATGTTACAAGGCAGAGGCTAAAGTGAAAACAGAGTAAACACAAGTAAAAGAAAAAAATGGGTTATTTTCCATCTTTCTAGTAGGGTATTAAAGGATCCACTGTAAGTTTCTGCATGGCATCTGTCATGTGACTCTCTGGGGGCAATGAAAACTGGAAAGCTTCGGCTGGATCTGTACCTCCTGTGGGGCAGGCAGAGAATGGAAATGCAGTTCGTGGATCCACACAAGAGCATTTTGGATCTGTTAGATTTGGAAGTGCAGTTCATTAGTCCATTGTACTCTGAAAAAAGTTGCAGTTTTGTACCTTTGTTAGTGAATTTGGATTAAATTTAGCAAATATTTTCCACAGAAAGAAAAATGGAGAAAAATTTGAAAAGCTGAAATTTCATTTGAATATGTTGACAACGAAATGATCATGTTGGTGTGCCTTGCTGTTGAAATGGACTTTTTCCCCCAAGGGACTTGAAATTTCTTCTTTCTTCCTCCTTTTGGTCTCTGAACTAAAAAAAATTCACTGTTTATACAAAGTAGGTTCTTTTTGCAGTTAAGGATTCGAGGTTTCTGAAACTTGTCAATAAACATGCCCAAGGAAAAACTTGGCTGTTCCAAAAATATAAGGCAGACTTTTGTAGTTAAGAAAAGCCATCCCAGCATATGGTGTGTTTCCTTTAAGATGCAAAATATTCATATACTGAGATTAACCTTCTGGAGGAACTTTGAGGCAATAGCTCCTGCTCTTAAAGCTTCTGTCTTTATTTGTTTCAGAAGAGATTTACTTTCTGAAAATTTTTCTTCCCAACCTCTAAAAGATGTTAATAGTGTCCTGCCAAACTGTTGTTGACAATGTATTTCTTGTAGGATGCTGTTATATATAAATAGCTTTAAAAAAGTATTTAATTTTTCAAGCCAGGAGAAACATTCAGATTTGCTTTCAGCAAGAGTCTTGGGTAACATTAATGTCTCTGGCATAGTAGCTGTTGTAATCTTGAATGACAACTGTTGTACACATTATCTTACACAACTGTAGTTGTGGAATAGATTGGGTTTTATATGTGATTGACATGTTATTGCATACAGAGCTGCCTTATCTATGTTTTTTCAGTGCCTTGCTTGCTATAGCATAACTTGGGTTTGCTGCCACTGTGCTAGCGTGACCTTCATACAGACCAGCAAAAAAACCCCATCTTGTTCGCTCAGCATCCCAAAAGACAATTAGGAATGGTTGCCCGAGCAACATAACATCCTTGTGAAATACCACAGGGATTGCTGTGATGCCAGTTGGACCCTTCTGTCAGAAGTGGCGTGCTTCCACGTGCAAAATAGTGGAGTAGCAAAGGAATGCTGTTGCTTCCCATTTCCTTTTTATCTTTGCTTGGACTCTTTTCTGCTGAAGTGGTAGGAGATAAGCAAAGACATGGAGTAAACTGAGGAGTAGAAAAAAAATTAAACAGCAACATGAACAAGGAAAGGAATCCTGTGGGTAAGAGAAGCGGGGATGCTCTGAGTTTTGGGTGCAAGAACAAAGTGATGGAAAAAATCAAATGGAGAAGACTGTCAATGTGGAAGAAGCATTTAAACAGAATAAAGCTATTTAGAAAAGGAAAGAGGGACAAAACAAGGGAAATGCTGAAGGAGCAGTATAAAGGGGTAAAAATGGGAAACATTTTTTAAGCATTTGGTAACTCATGTTAAAAACTATGTCTCATGAAGAAATACATTCTTGACTTTGCTGAAAAATCTGTGTTTCAGGCTGGTGTTTTGGGTTTTTTTCCTTCTTTTCTTCTTTTTTTTTTTTTTTAATTAAAAAGAAATCAACAGATTTATTAATGCTTTGATACTTGGCTTTGTTTCCCTAATACAAAACCTGCCAAAGATCCCTTCTGGGTGCAGGTGGCATATTGGTCTTGTGTGGTTAAGACACACTTGTATTTTGCAGCCAACAGCACACAAGGGAACAATATGGCTAGTATCACATCTGTCTGCCTTTTTTCTTCTCAGCTTGAATGAAGAGCTACCTATTTACAGCTAGGATAACTGCGGGGAGGCCTTGGCACCCATCCAGACAAAAGGCTCACATTCACATCTCTACATCCATAGTGGGATGCTGTAGCGACTTTTCTGCTGTCAACCCATCTAATTTTCCTTGTTTTATACACATATAATCTGTGAATTCTTGGATAGCTTATGTGCTGTACAGAGTATTTGTTCTATCTGTTCAGAGTATTTGAGCTATAGAATAAATTCAAGTTTAGGTCTTGACTGTTTTCTTTATCCAGTAAAGAATTATAATACATGGAAATCTTTCAAAGTAAAAGCTAAGCCATAAGAGGAGTACAAGAACAAAATAAATAGGAAAAACAAATATCTTCTTTCAGTGGTTTTCCTGAGAGAGGTATGTGTATTTATTTGTTTGTTACCTGAGGTCTCATTAAGAGTCAGTTTATTCTGCCACTTAGATGCTAGTTTCTTTAATTCTTACAGAAAGACATTTCTTTTTAGTCCAGAAGTGTTCGTGTTCTCCTTTAACCTTTTCTGCTATGTAATTTCATAATGGATGAGGTCATCTTTAAGACTTTTTTTTCCTCCGTGGTTTGATGGGATCAACAAAATCTGTTACATTGATGTGTGTCCTAATGTATTAAAATCCAATTTTTGCTGGTCATTGTAGTACTCTGCCCTGTCAGCTACTTTTAATGTAGCTGCTACTTCCAACAGTCACCATTACTACAGAGGACTTGCGCATATGGAATTTGGTTTAGAAATCAGGATGCACTGGCTTATAAGCTGCAGAGCTCTAACATTAGCTACAGCAAAACTCATCTCCCTTCTCTGGACTGCTTAATTGTTGACATGGATTTATTTGATACTTTCATGGGGGCCCCCTTCTGTTCATGTCTTATTTATATTACAATCTGACCAACATCTCTTCATGTTATTGCATTGATGTTTTGATAGCAAGGTGAAGTTCTCTTTGTCTAGTCAGCTTCTTATACAAACACTGCTTACCGAAGTAGGAGAACATAATGAACCTGCTATATAAATGTACTGATACAGCCTGCCCCATCCTGTCCCTCTAAATTCAGTCTGCAGAGTATCCCACTTCAAAGGACCTGTCTTTTTCCTTTAGAGAGTCTGCACCTGATTCAAGTTCCCTTTTTGCTAAAATGTTTATAAACTTGAAGTAATTGCAGTAGCTAGGCATATAAAATAGTCAGCCCACTGTAGCAATTTGAGATTTCTTTGTAAGAGCTTTGAGTCTGCTATGGGGAATTTTTGTTTTATTTAAATTTAAAGTCTAAATTAAGTCTAAATACAGATTTAGGAGGTTAATTTTAGGATCACAGTTGCAGATAAAATCCTTCCTATCACTGTATGAATGTTATAAATAATAAGCACAGAGACTTAATTTCCCTAACATTTAGGGAACAGAATAAGTTTTACTGAAGTGTTTTTTCTTTTTTCTTTGGAGTCGGAAACTCTTTTATGGTATGTGTATATAAAGATTCATAGTTTTTGTCCAGTCAATACAAAATATTAAAAAAAAAAGAAAGAAAAATGCTTATTTGCTCTTTAATGGAAACGTCGGAGCACTGGAACAGGCTGCTGGAGCACTGGAACAGGCTGCCCAGAGAGGTTGTGGAGTCTCCTTCGCTGGAGACATTCAAAACCCGCCTGGATGCGTTCCTGTGTGATGTACTCTAGGTGACCCTGCTCTGGCAGGGGGGTTGGACTAGATGATCTTTCAAGGTCCCTTCCAACCCCTAGGATTCTGTGATTCTGTGATTGGTTACTTTGTACTTTGTGAAGCTTGTATTTCATAGATTTCCCGGTAAATTCTATCTGATGTACATAGAATTTCTTGTATTTTAAACCGTACATTCATGATAATATTTAAAGTACCTCTAATCATTATATTCTTCTTTAAAAAAGGAAATTTATCATCTTTAATTGTAGAACTTTTTTCTCTTCCATTTATCTCCTTTACCTGAAGCCTGCATAGTCTTCCTAGTTTGTATTCTTCAGATCCCATATATCCCAGGAGATCTCTGGGTATTGTTATTTTTATTAGATTAAAATAGAACTAATGAAACATTTTCTGTATGTCTGCTATTAATGTGATTGGGAAGGGACTCTCTGGACTGTTTTATTTATTTATTTGCTTGTAGTTATATGTTGGAGTGCCTTGTCATAAATACTTATGCAAGTCAAGGGGATTGGTGACTCACTGTGATGTTAAAGTCAGATTACAGTCAACTCCCCCCTCAACTCCTCAGAGATACATGGTCATTAGTAATGAGTCCTGTCTCTTGCCTGCACTGATACATTCCTACTATTTCTTAAAACTTTGTTACTGTGGCAGTTACAGTACAGATACAGAACCAAATAAGATGGGATATTTATGATATTTTTATAACTGAGTGGTACTAGCTGAATTCCAGTTACAGAGTTTTTGTGTGCAGTATAGTTCAAGATACACTTCATACCTATTTTAGTAAGTACATAATGAGTTTTAATATTTGAAACTGATCAAATAACATACCATTTTTGTACAGGCAACTTTCAGAACAGGCCTACACTTTCGCATACATTAGGGAATTTTTAAGAGTACAGAAGGAGATGATGGTCTCTTGCTTGGCCTGCTACGTAACATAAGGAAAAGCTCCACTTACAATTCCAATTGATCTGCACTATATTTTTTTTAGCAGTAATTCTGCTCTTTGCTTTTATAAACTCCATTAAGCAACATAACAGTACAGAAGCAAAAGAAACCACCCGAATTATTGTATGCAGCCTACAGCATCACATGCAGTTCTGCAGTGGACAGTAGGTTCAGAAGGTCTGTAAAAGCACCTGTTGTGGCCAGAAGTTAGAAATGTGGCCAGCATTGTAAGTCCTATTGTATGAACATCCCATTTTCATTGTCTTGGGGTGCCCCTATCACTTGGAAACATTAATATGTCCCCAGCAAAGTGTTCATACTCACATGTCACATGCCACACTCCTTTCTTTCTTGCTGTCTCTCCATAAGCCCTGGCAATTTGAGATAGAGGAAAAACTTGTTCTCGATCCTAGGTCTGGTAATCAGGCTAACTCTGGAAGTATGCAAGTCTTCAGAAGCTTCTCATTGCCGTTAGGATCATCAGTGCTTCCTGCTTGGTACCAGACCTGTGTCTTCAATAAATCGCTAATGGTTCAGGATCTCTCTGGAAATGTGGTGGTGGAGGAATAGAGCACTTCCTTGTGGGGGAGACTGCTGGTACCAGTGGTGGAATTGATCCCACTCAATTAAGAAAAGAGCAAATCCAGTGTTGGTCAACATACCTTTTAGCAACATCTGTTCTCTTCCTGTTTCTGCAAAGCCTGACATGTTCCAGTAGTCCTGCTTGAAAATGCATACTTAATTTCTAGTGTAAATATGTTAGTTTCAACTTGAGAAAGTTACTTATATGTTAGTTTTCAACTTGAGAACAGTGCTTCTTTTCTCTTGCCAAATCTCTGAATTTAGAGCAGGCTGAAATCCAAGACTTTGCAAATCACACTAAGTATGAACATTGGTGACTAGGGTAAACCTGTACTGTGTGTTACGAGTGTAGTATGAGGAAGGAAACAACAGCACTTTCAGAAGCTGTAAGTGCAGTAGCAGTCCTGCTGACTGGGTCAATTCCAAGGCAAGAAAATATCACAAATGATTTTACTATATGATTTATTCTTAAATGTGGTGGTGTTTGTGAGTTGGGTTTTTTTATTTATGTTGTCCAATAAGTGTAGAAATGTTTTTCTTCACATTTTTGAGGCTGGAGAGAAGAAAGGCTGCAAAGCTCCCTGAGAAGATGGGTTTGGTGAGATGGTGGAAAGCGAAAGAATAGGAAAGGCAGCCAGGTGACTTCTGAATTTCTGTCAATAACACTTCTTAAACTGTGATGGTCAGAACAGTGATGCAGAAGTCCGATGTGCTGTGGCCAGTGGTGAATCTTACATGTATCATCTTTATTCATATAGGGTTGGGTTTCTTTGCTTAAACAGCAGACAATTTTCCAAGGTACACCATGCTGTTAATTGTTGTAGCATTAATTTATGATATGCTGGATTGAAGAATAGACTTTGTAATAATATCAGCTCATTGTATTTTCCAGGATAATGGCAATTAATAAACAAGGTTATGTTCAAATAGGAAGAAACCAAAGAGAAGATTATATGCAATACAGAATCCAGTCAAAATAATTGTTTTAAATGTTCAGCTGTATGTTCTTAAACTACTGCAGCTGCTCTGACTTCTGAGAGAATTTATTTTGGAGTATTAGTTTTATTAATACTCTAATAAGATATTTGTGCAGTATTAAAATCTTTGCATTTCAATTGGTACTTAGGCAAACTTGGTGCTGAAGGATTTAACTTCTTTAATTTCAAATAGAAATTCTTTGTTTCTTTCTGAATTCTGAATGACAAATGGCTGAATAATGGAACAAAGTTGATCAGCAGATATGAGCTGTTAAAGAACAGTAATCTGATTGCCTATACTAAGAGAAAACAGTTTTTTATGAGATTTAGAATATTCTGTTTTCAATTCTGATGCATGAAT
This sequence comes from Aegotheles bennettii, assembly GCA_013398125.1. NCBI lineage: Eukaryota > Metazoa > Chordata > Aves > Caprimulgiformes > Aegothelidae > Aegotheles > Aegotheles bennettii. Next base: position 56,605 of record VZRW01006589.1, read on the forward strand.
GATTGTGACTAAAATGCTTTCCTGAAGAACTAACAATGCAGCAACGGGCTCATAATTTTGACTTTATTTTTCTTTTATAATTTTTGTGTGGCAAGTTTGAGGGTGCTCTTCAAGTGATTTATATTGTGCCAGAGTCTGAAACTGCTGCACCCTCATCTTTCATGTGGCTTCAAAGACTTGGTTCATAGCATTGCAGGTGTAAAGATGATATATTTGAGCATTGTGTACTCTGTTTGTCCTGACTCTAAAAGTGGCTCTTCTGGTTGAAGAAAGGCAATGCAAGCAGCATCTGCGGCTCTGCAGCAGCTTTGCAGCACCGTCAATCTTCATAAGTGTGTCAGCTTCTTCCAATGAACAAGTACTTAATGGCACTATTTTCTCCTTGGTGGGTTTGCTTTGTATGTGATATGATCTTTAGGAACTGATCTTATTCTTTTGTGTGATAGATCACAGTGTGAAAAGGATTTGTGTCTTTTCCACCTATCTCTTAGAGTAAGAAATGAGACTCATTAAATGACTGTGTTGATTTCAATGACCCTCTTTTGGTGACAAATATGTACATGTGTGATATTTTTGACCTGGCTATACTATTACATAGACTTTTTTTTCAGTTTTCTAAGGTGATCTTGCACACTAAGATATATTAAATCTGTCTTTCTCTGAAGAATGCAAAGCATCCATGATTCCTCCCAGCTTCTTTGTCTCATGCGTGAAATATGCTACTTAGATTAATTATCCTAAAGTTCTATGGTGATGGCTGTCATGCACAGAAATGGTATTTATAGAGTAATGACCAGGTGACACTTGCAGGCTTGCAGGTTTTCAGGAAATGCTGGTATTTCTGACAGTGCTGGTTTATTCCTGGAGAGCAGCCCTGTTCCTGTAGTTCTATGCACACTGCAGCTTTTGGTTGTAGTTCAGAAAGACAATGTATCCTAATAAGTGTGTGGTGGGGTTTTTCACTTTTTTAAAACTCTTGCCAGCATTTCTGTATTTAAAGCATTTATCACAATTAGGATGCAGTTTTTCATATTACAGGACTAAAATCTTAAGTATTTTGCTGTGGTATACTAGAGCAAAAGTATTTCTGTAATAACTGGCTTTTGTGGCCTTTCAGCCCACCAGATGGGCAAGTGGGCAAAGTCAAAAACATTCTTATTTCAGGATAAATAAGATATTTCAAATTAGAATAGTTAGTATCACTGTGCCTAAAAATCCTAATTTTTCTGTGTGACTGTAGAGTTTAGGGCACTGCAGAATATTCCCAGTATCTGCAGTGTGGAGCGTAGGCAGTGAGTCATAAACAATCTTCTGGCTTCAGGAGGCAGGATAATGCAAACTCAGCGTTCCTTAGCTCTGGCTTCTCTCCAGAGGCTTTCAGGCAAGGCAGAGAGTCAGTAGCCATAGTGGCTTTTGGGATGGGAAAACTTTTATGGATTGCATCGGTAACAGCAGTGCTTTTTTGGATATGGTAGACCACTAACTGTCAGTGAAGAGTGAGATTTGGTTGCTGTCAGTCTGCTTTTAAAATGTGACCCAGTGGGCTCTGACTGTTCCTGCGTTGTGAATTACAGCTCTGGTATTTGACGTGGGTGTGCCAGTTTAGCTGGATAGGAAATTACTAAGATTCCTTTTATAAATGAAATGATGAATCTTGGATTTGTTCTGTTACGGAAGCACACTAAAACATACAAATTTAGGAACTTCTATAAAACATCTCACATTCCTCTAATTTCTGCCTTTTATTTTGCCCTTCTTTCCAAACATGAAAAAAATATGTTGAAAAGGTTTGTTAGCTGTAGAATGTCACTTTGATTTTACATTTTAATAACCTCCCATGTTTAGTAATTATATCAACAGAGAGAAATGTAATTGCATGCAAGTTTTGTTTCTCTTGGAGTGGTAGTATCTTGGGGTGTGGATTTGTTTTTTTTGTTTGTTTGTTTTTTAAGGGAAACTACTGAGTTAATTATTCAATTGCAGTGAACTGTACCAAGATGATGAATACTGGCCTGATGACTACCTTCCTCTGTTCTTTAATTTCTATCATGCTGCTTTGAGCTCCCTGACTTCACAAGACCCATTCTGACTAAAGTTGCAGTTGCACTTTACAATTCCCAAGCACTTATAAAGGGAAGACTAGTCTCCCTGATCATCAGTGACAGGCATTTTAAATACCATTTCTCTTGTCATCTTGTTCAAGCAGGTCACTATGATGGCTAAATCTACTGTTGAGGATTATGAAGATGGTCCTGTACAACATACACAGCAGTTAGATCAAAATGAGAGTTGAACTGACAAATGCACGTGGACTACCTGGAAAATTCCATTTATAACTGAGCATTTCCATAGTAAAGAATAATAGATTTGGTTTTAAATTTGTGAATACTGTTTATCAGGGTGTATTGTGTTCAGGACAACATAAGAAATTGGAGCTTTTATTGCAGTCCTTGTCTTGTTTCATTATTTTCAGCTTCAAAATTGTAGAGAGATATCCAGGTAACTGATCGTATACTGGAGCTTTTTGTAGTAGACTTTTACATAACATTAGTTGAGGTGGCATTTCCCTTTTGATTTCTAAATAAAAATCTTATCCCAAATCTGTGTAGCAAAAAGTAAGAATATTTAGCTGATGGGGTGGGACTAGAACATTCAATGTAGGCAGGTTGGGTTTCACCCCTTGGTTTATTTTGCATAGTAGGGTCATGATGAGAAGTTTTAAAGGAAAGAGTAGTAACTTCATTTTAAGCCTGCCTGGAACAGATAATGTGTTTATACTTGGAAGATGCTTCAAGTGTACCTTGACTTTGGCTCTATTTCACTTGATTGAATGTACCATTGCTGGAACATTTCGTCATAACTTGGGTGATGAGTCATTTCTGACTCAGGCAAAGATGAAAAATACCAATTTATAAAGAAACCAAGCTTTGAAATGAGACTGACAGCCAGGACAGAATAAAAATATGTAATGTTGGAAATCTGGATATGAAATTCTTCAGCATGTCCATTTTGTATGCTTTTATTTGTCTAGTGGATGAAGCAATGAAGTTAACAGCAGCTACTATCAATTTGGTAATAGAAGAAATTATTTAATTAAATATTCTTGAAATAATTCTTCTTGTTGTATAACCAAGAGTAGTTGACTTAAAGAAGTGCAATATATGATAGGTTTCTCTTTCTTTTGTGCTATTCTTTAAACTGTTAGCTTTCAGTTTACTTGACTCAGGATAGTGAGGTTGCCATGCAAATATATAAAGGTGGTGGTAGGGGAAGAGGAAGGCAACAGAAATGTGACAGTCCTTTTGCTCAGATACATAGACCATACAAAAGAGAAGTCCTTGTGGTCTTTTTGATGTAGAAGTGGCAGCACAAGGCTTTGTTCCTTGTCTTTTATCCTGTTCTGAGTGAAGCCCTACAGAAAAGCTCCAATATCAGTGTCCTAGATAGAATTATGTTCTAAGTCGACTTGGGCTTGCCAGTAGTCACAAGCTATTCACACATCAGTGCTTTTTCTCTTTGAGAAGGGACCTACTGAAGTGCAGTCTCTAGTTTGGTGAAGCCCTCAGAGCAATAGGAGCAACAGGAGATGAGGAAGGAGAGAGGGAGATAAGAAGATACATATTTGTGGTGGACAAACTTCATGAAGGGTTTGGACTCTTCATGAGGGGTTTGAGGAAACATTCAAACGTTTTAATAAAATGAAAAAATATTTGATTTCCATATTATATACTATTAGCTTTTGCTTTATTTTTTAAAGTTAAGGGAAATCAATGAATTTCCCCAACTACCCCATTTAGAGGATAGGCTGGGTTAATAATTGTATTTGGCTAAATCAAATTTCAAAGACAATTTAAAGGTAGTTTATAATGCATTCTTCTCTTACTATCTTCTGTGCTGAATCATACTGCAACCGTGAATATTGCAGTCTTAATCTTATGTTACAGTTTCTGGGTAATCCTTTCGTTTGGATTTTGGTCTCCTGTCAAGCTAAAGGCATCATTACCTCATCTTAGAAGGACCAGAAAAATTACTCATATTCTAAGGAGCAGAACCCTATCGATTCTAGGAGCTTTAATTTCTACTTGCTGCTGCTTTATGTATTTGTTCCCCCCTCAATACAGAAAGGAGCCTGCTGCATTAGAAATAGCATCACAAGAACGTGATCTGTTGTGTCATCACTTCATCGTTCAGTTTTGCTGTGCTGTGACTGTAAAGGAGACCTCAACACAATGTTGATCTTATAGGTATTGCTGGCTTTGATCACCTTTCCTCAAGTGTTTACTATCCTTGATGATGCTGGATTCAAATTTCTGTATATGTTGGAAAGCTCTCTGACTCAAAATGTCAGAGACCGCTGAAAATGTCCCTCAGATTCCTTTTCATACAGCAGTCTGTTACCATACACATGCTTTTGTGTAGTTGCTGCAGCTCTCTAGCTTCTTGTGCCATTTCTTTGTACTTTAGGTTCTCTCTAAATCAAATGGATGTGATTAAAGAAGCTGACACCATTAGCAGGTAAAATGAATATTGCTGTGGTCTCTGTGACTTCCTTAGCCTTTGGTTTGTTTGGCATGTGGATTAATACAGTGTATGGAAAATATTGTGATATTGGCACTCAGCTACCACAAGTTCCTAAGGTTAACTGTAGGCTGAAGTAGCTTGTTTAAGCAAATAACCACAACATATAATTACTTGTTAATTAATATAAAAGCTCTTTAGTTTTCTATAGCTTCCTTTTTGGATTAATTATGATGAGTTAGAAATAATCATTATAAATAATGAAACAGGATTTTTATTTAAACCTCTGTGTGAAAACATGGTCTGGGAAAGCAGGTTTGTCCTCTTTCTAAAAATTATTTTGGGAGCTAGCTCCTGCTGAGCTGGAGGCTGGGGGCAAAACTCGACTTAATGCTTTGTGCCAAGAACAGCATTTCAAGCAGGGCAGGGTTTCATTGTGGAGTGTAAGAAAAAACACTTTTTTACGGATCATGCTGACAAACACAATCTGTTAATGGTTTGTTAGTGTAAAGAACAACACTTAAAAAGCAGACAAAAGTAGTTCTAGAAATAACTTTTCAGACCATGGCGAAGTCTAATAGCCAGCTATGATTTCCCAGACACTGACAAAGTATTTTTTGCTTCAGCATTGCCTTGTGGAGATAGCTCTGATATTACATCCTCGTGCTGCAGCAGGACTATATCTAGGAATCATCAATTAACACCATCATCTCTAATCTGTGTTATATAGTATGTTAGGGAAATACACATCTGACATGCAACACGATTATGCAAAAAAACGTGACAGATTGAATTGATCTATCTACAGTTTATATTCCACAAGTCTTATCCCTACTCTCCCAAAGTAAAACATGTTGGGACTGTGCTTATGAAAATTTTCTAGATGTTAGTCTTGAGGTAGAAGTTTCCTACAGTGGCCTTGCCAGACAAGAATGAATAATCTCAGAGATGTTGGAGTCATCAATCAGTTTTATTTTTGGAACATACTGATTGCACATATTCTTAACATTTAATTGTTTAATACTTTAAGAGCCATTTTTTTTTATTGCAGTCAGTGATATATTTTAGTATAACTTGCAGTATATGTAATAACTCCTGTGGCACAAGAGTGCTATACTCACAAATACATATATGTTGGTTCAGTTGTTGTATGTGAATTCTTTCAGTGGAGACTAGATAGGCAGTGGAAAGTAAATGAAACAACCATATACCAGGACATATTCCAGAAAGCAAGAGATGGATGTGGAGTGCAATGTTCTTGCACTCTCAGCTGTGTAGCTTTATGGGAGGATTAAGGTATAGGTACCAGAGAAAAAGCAAGCAGAGAAAACAGTAGGGAGGAAAAAAAATTGTTGGGTTTTGTTGTTAATGAGACATTTTTCGAAGATGGGGAATTGTTAACTTACAGATATGTGTGATGTAGAGCCTCTGTGTAATTGTGTGAGTAGGGATTTTACTCAGGCAGTGGAAGCAAAAATACCAGTGATGTAACAGGTTGTTTTGAAACCAGATGTGTGTCAGCACTGGATAAACACACAGGACAGCATTCTTTTGATGACGTTTTCAGGAGTTGCTCTAGGGTTATAGATTTATTTTTTTTTTCCAATGTCTGTCTCTATTAACACAAATTGAAAATGCTTCACATTGTTGCTAGGAATTTGTGGACTTGAGTGCAAAGCTGCTGTCCTGTTAATGCTTTCTGATTGTAAGAACTTCTGATGCATTGCTGCAAACTTCAGAAAACTGTTACAGCCATATTCTATTGGATTTTGTTTAGAACAAAACACTACAAGCTGCTTGACACTGTGCTGAGTGCTTGGCACTTTTACAGCCTCATATTTGGGTACTGTTGCACAAACTATCCTGTGCATATAGTGCAGCAAACATTTCATTCAGACTGTTTGAGACAATAGGTGCATCCTAATTCAGTGATTTTCTTTGGTGCTTTTTCCAGTACTTAAAAATTTTATACCTCTGAAATATTTCTGAGGGTATCTTTGCATTACATTCCATCATAAAAGAAACAAGTATTCTCCTCTTGACTAGAAGGCCCTGAATCTCAGGAATTACTGTGGAAGGTTAAAATACTGCAAAGTCATACTGACTTCATCGCATCTGCAGATACAGCTTGGTTTGCAGTTGCTCACTGTTCTCAATGCAGAGGTCTAATTTACAGTTACTTGCTGCTTGCTACATTTAGGTTGGACAGTTTTTCTTGCCTGTTTTTGAAACAAAGGTGAAGTATGTTACAGTTTGCTTTGGATTTGAAACTCAGTTTTTGTAAATTACTCATTTAGTTAAATTTTAAAAATAGGCTCATCTAGGTTACATTTTGGAAGCAAACTTATTTTCATTTACATGGCATGTTTGTGAGCCAAGTCTAGAAGCCTACTCGTATAGAAAAATTGTGTTGCTAATCTGACTCATTAGTGTTGACATGAAGTGTAACTAATAAGAGTAAAAACTTCTAAATACCCCTTAGAATTACTGACCTGTTCAGACAGGTGAATACTTCATATGAATCCTCATTCTAACTTGTCTGAAGCTGTGCAGAAAACAGGTGAAGTATTGTCATCAGAGGCAGGGATAACCTAAACAAGGGAGGATGTGACCATCCCTGCTAACATCTGATACTGGTACTTAATCCTCTAGTTCCTCTGGGATTTGCAGTCTCTGTGGGTGGAGTGAACTGTAAGAGACTTGGAACAGCTCCCAGTTTGATTGGTTGTCCTACTCATACCTAGATGGAAAACAGTCTGTATTTTGGTTAGATTTCATTGAGTTTAAGGTACACAAGAATAGTTTTGCTACTCTGATTTCAAGTATGACAAATTTATTTAGTAAGGAAAAGATTGGTAGAAAATTGTTTTATGAGCCATATATGGCAAAAGGACATATGGTGATTCACACACAGAGGTGAAACAATACCAGCACTTACACCATGTCTAGGACTGATGGTATCAGTCAGGACATGAGGGTGCAAGAGTGACTCTTTTATTCTGTTTAGGGCAGTCTGGTTGTTTGAGGAAAACACTTTCACTGAAATGCTTGTTTTCTTGGGTGGTCTTCTGGATAGTTACCATGCAGATGAGGAGACTGTTAGTTGATAATTAATCAGTCAAACAACTGAAGAGCAGTAAATAAACAAATATTGCAACTTTTAACTTTAATGAAATATTTCAATATTTTTAACGTATTTTTAGTGTATTTTTTTTCTTTTCTGTAAGGGGTGTGTGTGTGTATAAAAACCTTATTGTGAGAAATTAGTCATAATCCTGGTTCTGACAGTGATAACTTCTGTAATTTATAATATATAATTATATCTAACTTTCCACTGCCATTCCCAGTTTTTTTGATAGAGATGATAGTAATTCCATCACAACAGTCCAAGAAAAGCAGCCTTTTGAATAGTTGCAGTAGCACAAGGCAGGAACAATTCCAACTTTTCTTTGTTTTCCTTTTCAAGCCTGTTCCTGCACTGTTGATCTTTCCATGAGTCAAAATTGCAACAGATTTAGGCCTGTTTATGTCAATCTTCTGTTACCTCATGTTCATGTGCATGAAAGATTCCATTTTCTGAGTTAGTAAAAAGACATGTACTTCACTGGTATATTGTGTGGCTTTTTAGACCTCCCCGTACATATGACAGAACATTAACTGTCTTTTAAAACAGGAAACACCGAAGAGATTGAACAGTCAAGGCTTTCTGTTATTTCATTCATGTTCATAAGCATCAGAGGGCAAGAGGTTATTTTAGATACATGAGGTATTTGGTTGAGTTCAGACAGAACTCAAATCTAAATCCTTAATTGATGTTACTTTAACTGAATGTATTGGAGAAAGAAATCATGTATTTCCTTTATGCATGAATCAAAGTAATTAATGAAAAGCCATCACTTGGGGCCTGTGACTGGTGATTCATCATGTCCAGCTGACCAGTGTGACAATGGTCAAGACTGCAGAAGAGCCCTCTTTCAGCTGTGTTTGTTAACTTCATCGGTTTTCTGCACTGGAGTAGCAATTTATCAACTACTAGATTTTGCATCCATCTCTTACTACACGCTGTCACTGTAGCTGAGTCATTTCCTTTGGCCACTGCAGGCCAGATGCTGGATTTGCCTTTTGGCTGTTCTTTTCAGTTGCAGTGTTTGCTATTTGTGTAGCAGACAGCAAAATTCTTGATTGTTGCTTTCACAATTGAACTCGCATTTGGCTGCTCATATTTGGGTAGCAGCTGACCAACTTGAAGCACTTGTGCTGCTCAATAAAAGAAAGAATATTTTTTTTCCCCTATAATATTCATTACCCTTCTCTCTCACCTTAAAAGAAACCTCAGTTTTTATATTCTAAGTTCTGTGATGTGTGTCAAAGCTTGCTGCAGGTTATGTATTTAGTCTACATTACTGTTACTCTGAGGAGCTCTCCAAAAAGCATCTCTCTAGTGATGTCTGCTTCTACAAATGTAAAATGTGAAATTGTGGCATTTACAAATATAAAATGATATATTGCTTTTCTATGTTACATATTTTTAGAAAGTTTTAAATTCACCTTAACTAATCAAAGGACTTTTAAAACTGTTTTGTTTTAATTCTTATCAATGTAGTTAGAATGGAAAATATGTAAGTGCCTTATAAATATAGCATAATTTTGAAAGTTAAAAAAAAAATAGTTAAAATGATGAAATTAAGTTTCCTGTATGACCTATTGAGTTTTTGAAATGAAAATATTTCCTTAAAAAAAAATAAAAATTCATTTTATTTCTTTTATTTGGTTAATAGACTACTAAATAAAAGTTTCGAAAATTTGAAACTGAATATGATATACTGTATTTGCGTGGTGTTTTGAATTAAGATTGTGTACTAAATTTTGATAAATATACCGGATTACCCATATTTTTTGATAACATTTAGATATTAGTTATTTGCACAAAGCATTAACAAATTAGATGTAATCCTAAAACATGATTTAATTTGTCAAAACCTGAATTTGTTTCTTACTGGTGACACTGAAAAACTATTCTGATTCTCTTTAAAGTCTTATTAAAATTAGGCAGTTTAGAATTTTCTCTTGAGATCAGTTTGATAATTTTGTATTTGGGCACAAAGAATATGTGTTGGTTCCTAGTAAATATTCTGCTAGAGCACAATGACAAACAGTGTTGTGCATAATTGGCAGCCACTTGCCATTGAGAACTTGAATGGAACTGTTATTTCAGTTCATTAATAAGAACTTTGTGAGAATTGATTGCGACTTGCAAACTCTGCATCTGCTGTGACTGACTTGACTCTATGCTAAAATTAAACTCCTCCTTCTTAAAGTGCTTTTGAGAAGTACAGCTGAAAAACACTGTGTAAGTGCTGATGTTGCCAGCATCTCATCTTTAAGCCTCTCATTACAAATTGTTTTGCAAAGAAAATTACAAACAGTTTGTGATAAAATGATAGTGTACCACAGTTTTAGTCATGTTGAAATAAGACATCTTTTGCTTGTTTTTATGCCATTGAATTTTTGTCCAGGTCAAGCTGAGGAGAAGCTTTCTCCTATCTCAGCCCTAGAGAGAGAAAGGGGCATGGACCCCTGTATTGCAAAGTGTCAAGGCGCAGACATTTGAGTCTTTTAATTCCAGTTGTAGGTTCTCTTAATTTGTTTAAATTTTTCCTATAACTGGAATCTGCAGCCATGATCCCTCCCACGAAGAGCAGTTTTTTTGCAAATACAGACTATGTTTGAAATTGATTCTAAAATATCTGTTGCTGTGTGCTGACCTTCTAGTCTGTGCTGTGGCACATAAAGACGTTGGGCATGTGTAGAGCTTGGGTTAGAAAAGGAATGATAAATTCAAATGATCATGGTTGTCTGCAATTTATGAGAGGAGCATGAACAAAGAAAGAGGAAAAGAACCTTGAATGGTCATGAAATACAAAGGAGTAACTGTAAGGAGCTGGTGTGTACTTGGCGGTTGCAGAGTGAGCGAGAGGAAGCCAGAAAAGTACTGGAGTGTGGGCAGAGAGGTTGAGCTTTGGTGGGGATGGGTCTGCAGGACACAGAGTACTTGTGAGGAGAAATGAATTTGCAGTAAAAGGTTAAGGTGTTAGTAATACATATTGGCATGTTAGGGATTTATGTTTCTGCTGTTCTGTTATCCCTACAAGCCTTCCGCGCTGATTATTACAGGTTATTCATATGGCACTTGGTGGCTGAAGGTGTTATTAAGCATCAAATAGCTCGCAAGCAGCTAGCAAGGTTGGTGAGTGTGAATGTTGATCAGAATAGCCATCCTCTCTGGCCTGTCTAAAATTAATCTATTTTTCAGTTGGTTGACTGAGCTTGATACACCCTGTTTCTGGATTGCATAGCTCCATCTGAGTCTCTCAGTCTTTGCTGTGGTTTTACACATTGTGGTTTACTGTGTGTCAAGTAGAGGAAAACTAATTTCACATCGTGCAAGTGGTGCTAATGCAGCAGGTCATGCAATAATGATCATTGCTCAGTGAAGTGTTAAAAGACAAGTTGTTTTTAAAGAGGAATAAAACAGGATTCTAAGCTGGGCATTACTCACCTTGGTGCTTTCTATAAGGCACCAAAATGTACTAAATGTAAGTGTTCTGCCCCTAATTATGAGGAAATATAAGTAGAATTTCTGTATATTACGTTCAAAGAGAATAGCAATGTCTGATGTTAGAAGGGAAGGGTGGTTGTTTCCCAGCACACAAAGAAATATCGGAGAGTACAACTTGCCAGCTGACATGTTCACTGTGATACTAAGTTATGGTTATAAAAGTGTTGATTGTGACCAAAGACTTCTGTACTTTTTTTTTTTTTGCGTGTTCTTATAGTTCGATCCTTCCTTCATCCTTCAGATTTTTTGTTATGATTTGTGAAGTCTACAAAACCTTGCAAAAAGTGTATCTTTGGGAACCAGTGCCCTGCATAGCTTACACCAGTTTTGCATAAAAGAGCGTATTGTGGGTTGAGTATACGAATGATTAACTATTTATCTGTGATTGGAATATTTGCTTAAGCATACTTCTAAACAGTGTACTGTTGAAACATATCATGTCTGCTACTGTGTGCAGTGTGGTTAATCAGCATCCTGAAGTCTAGAAGAGTATGAACAGGTGCATTACTGTTGGAACTAGGGAAGTTACCTTACCATTGCTCTCAATAAACCTTTCAGCCTTCCTCTTAACTAAATACAGACTTTTCTGCACCTCTGACTACAAAATGTTTGTCAATTCTTTATTTATGCCGGTTCTTCTTTAAACTTTATCAAACTTATTAAAAATCTTTTAAAAAGTTGTGAAAACTGGCATTAGATGCCTAAAGTCTTGTGTCAATACTAAATACAGTGTATTAATGCACTAGCAAATTTTGCATTTGAATAGAGCTCTTCTATGTAGTAGGCAAAGGTTTAACCAAGGGTCCTTGACTAAGGTTTGAGCTTAGACATACTTAAAGGAGAAATCACATGCACTTTCACAAAAATGCAGGGAAATCAATGTTTGCAAGAACTTATTAGAATTTGTGGTCACTTCCCACCACTGGATGCTGTTGCATTGGTGTTGCATGATTTGCTAAATTGTATGGTGTATTTGAAACAGGAACTAAGCTGGAAAATTCCCTTGATCCTTTTTATTTCAGATGATCATGGTAGTCTCTTCTGGTTTTATAATTTGTTTATGCATAAAAATCAATACATATTAGCAGTAGTTTTCTGTCTAGAATATGTTTTGGAAATCAATGACTGATGGAGAATATACAGCTTTTTAATGATGAGAATATTCTAGGACCGCTCAGATGATTTTTTATGTTTCAGGTGCCTGAGGGCATTTCTGTTCTTGTATTAGATCATGCTTCATGCACAGGTGGAGGGAGTTTAGTGTAGTGTACTTTCAGCTGAAATTATTAGTATTGTTGAAAGTAGAGAGTTCCTTCTATGGCAAATGAATGTTATTTTTGAGTGTTTTACACTGTGTTTTTTATCAGTGCAGCTGAATGTTGATTCATTAGTATTTCAAAAGTAGGAAGAACTAAGCATATCTAGCTATTGATGTGTGCAGGAGTTAGTGTTTAGTGTGATGATAGGAAATAGTATGTTTTCCCTTGTGTAAGGGAGTCAGATAACCAGCTGTGCATTAAGACAAAAGGGGTTTTTTGTCACTGATTTGCTCTGTCAGGAAACTACTTTTGAGCAACTCACCCATTCCTGTACTCAGTTTAATTCCAGTCAAAGTATCTTAGACTTTGGAGGAAGTGATTATTCCATCTCATGGATCTTTTCAGCTATGCCTGTGATTTCTAATGTTTTTGTAAAGTGCTTGAGACATTTGTGGTACTTCCTTGACATGAACTATAGTTGTCTGCTTTTCTTTTCTGTCATTCTAATGCAATCATTGCTCGGTGAAGTGCAAAGTAATTCAGGTAGTAGTGAGATAAAAAATTACTATGATGTGTTCCTGCTCTTCCATGGAAACTTATGTTTTAAACATATGTGTAAGACAGATTTCTTTAAATCAGTAAGAAAAACAATTAGCAGTGATCAGGATATATATTTTTCCAGACTTGAAGAACATTTAACATTGTTCCATGCAAAAGATCAGGCATAGTAAATGCCTAGTGACATATGAGGATAAAATTGGAGAACCTCAAGTGTAGAGATTAATGGGGCTTACCGAAGATCAGACTTCAGAAAAAAACAGTTTTATTTCCTTTAGTTTATCCTTCTTTTTCTGGGTTGATTTTTTTGTTTTGCTTTGTTTTTTTTTGTTGGTTGGTTGTTTTCAATTGTAGGACAGGAGGCAGAGAAGCTGCATTATGATCTAGCCTGAACTCTTGCCATGGAGTAGGTCATTAGACTGAATTCCTGCTTCCAAATCAGCAGTGGTGGCTGAGCTTTGGAATATATTTTTAAAAAAAATAATTATAAATTCCAGTCTTAATCTGAAAATGTCTTCTCATACCCCTACGAACACCCATTGTATTCCTCAGTATATTTTATCAGTGTTTAATTATCTTCACCATTATAAATCTGTCGCTTTTTCTAACCTGCATATATTTTTCTTTTTCTCCTGTTAGATTTTGTTATACCTTTTAGAAGAATTCTAATAATAAATTTCTTTTCTCCCACAGAGTAGGCTATAGATTGCCATCCAGTGACCCTTCAATCTTCTCTTTGACAAACTAAATAGATTGACCTCTATAAATCTTTTATTACTAGTGATGTTTTTCAATCTTATCGTCATGCTCATGGTTCTCTCTTGAACCCATATGTGAATGTCTTTGAAATGGCAGCAGAACTGGACACAGTGATTTAGTAGCAGTCACAGAGGTAATACCACCTCTCTATTCCTTCTTGATATTTCCCAGGTTATATATAAATCATTAACTATATTATCTCATGCAGCTGTGATCCACTGTGGCACTTAAGTGTTTGTCAAGCTAATTGCTTCCAAGAATAAAATTGCATCCTGCTTTTTGTTCCTGGATGTGACCTTCCATTTAGCACCCCAAAAAAAAGGTTTTGTGGAAGCTCTGACTAATCTGCCAGTTTTGTATCTCCCCTCTCTGTTCTCTGTGACCTGAGCAAAATCCCATCAATTGCAGTTAGTATTTGCTCCCATAAATACATTGCATTTATATTGACACATCAATGAGTTTTTGTGGCTTCCTCCCTATAAGCATTTGATGATATGCCATTCAAAATTCAAGACTGATAATACAGGCAGTTCTTAATTTGCTCTGAATCAAAATTTTACTTGGTAGATTTGAAACGTATGGCAAAAATGTAATGTTTGTGAGGAAGTAAAACATGCAGAGAAACAAGAGATATGTTAATAAAAGAAGGGCGGTAAAATGCTACCAGGCATGGATTCCAGGGCCACAAGCACCTTTTAGACAGCTGGACTTTGGAAGATTAGTACCATTTTTCTGAAAATGTTTCACAGCCCTTCTATAAAGGAAATTAGGTTCTTTGTTTTAGATCACTGTCCAGTTGAGACTGTAATTAAAAAACAATTTAAGAGTCTTTAGGCTTCTAATCTGTCCAAGTTGCCCAGTGGTAAAAAAAAATTCATTACTAAAATAAGGAAAAAATAAGTTGTTGCTTTTTTTTTTAAAGAGCGTGAGGGCTTTTTCCATGGAAAAAATCAGGATACATGAAACTTGTTTTTATTCTTTAAAACATTTCCTCAGTTTTGGTTAAAATTTTCACTCTTTATGGCTTCTTTTCAAGATTTGAAAAATTTGTTTCTTTGGTAAAATGTTGATGGAAACAAAAATCCCCCAGCAATGTTTTCAGTTTAAAAGCAGGGTGGAGGGATGAAATAGCATGTGTTGGTTTTTTTGTTTGTTGTTGTTGTTTTTTTAAAAAAAGTGTTCTAGACTTATGTTGGTCTAGAAAGGATGATAATGTCCACCAGCTACTTTTTCCTGTTTAATGGGTGCAGTATTTGGAAGCTGATGGCCACAAGGCACAATGTGATTAATTATTTAGCTACCACTGTGTGAGTATCTGGGTTCAGGATTATATTCTTGCATGGATATCTGTTATGACTGGAGAAGCTAGAGCTCTGTCTTCAATTTCTTGAGCCTGCAGTCATGTCTGAGTGTTAGTTAATGTATTTTTGTCCCAATCTCATTTAACATGGTGCAGGACATCACTTTTCTGCACACTCACCTAAAGCTAGCTATGCTGTCCCTTGGTGTGCTGTCATCACAGTGTATGTGGGAGGGCACTATTTCAAAATTAGGGAGAAGTGTGTTTGAGAAGATAGATGCTAGTTTCAAGCAGACGGCATTGTTCAGGGAATGATTTTATCTAAGGTTGATGGAAAATCAGACACAGTATCTATCAGCTGAAGCAAGATCAAAGTAATTTGTTAAGCATTGAGACCTGTAACTCCATTCCTGAACTGTCATAATATACTGGTGGTGTACTTGCAACATTTTGGTAGTGTTTGGCAGGTGGTGTTTGACTGTTTATTGACACAAATATCTTCTGTGCTGTTCTAAGTATCTATTTTTCTCTTCTTGGATAGGAATTAAATGTTCGAGTAGAGAGAAGCAAGTGAGAGAAAGCATCTAATACTTGGAAAGAGGTAATGCACATAGCAGTGGCTGAGTAAATAGGAAAGAGAATGGCCCCTGAAGCTGTGGTGCATTATCCCTGGCCAGCAGACGAAGGCCTACCCAGTTTCTCTCTCCTCCCTGTCTCTGTGGCATAGGGGGAGAAAACAGGATGAGAAAGCTTGTGGGTTGAGATAAAGACGGGGAGACTGCTTATCAGTTACTGTTGCGGGCAAAACTCAGCTTAGGGAAAGTTAATTTATTGCCAATTAAAATAGATTTGTGTTGTGAGAAATTAAAGTCATTAAAAGACCTCTCCTCCCATTTTTCCCAGGTTCAACTTCACTCCTTCATTCCTGACACCTTTAGTCTCCCCCTGTCCCAAGTGGCATGGCGGGTAGCGGTGTTTGTAGTCAGTACATAGCAGTTTTTCCTCGCTGTTCCAGCCTCCTCACACTTTCTTCCAGGCCAGACATGCGTTCTCCATGGGCTCCAGTCCTTCAGGGAAAAAATCCGCTCAGCATGATGTGCTCTGTGGGCCACAGTTCTTTCAGGACTATGTGTCTCCTGCACGGGAGTCTTAGCTCTGGCTCCTGGAACACTGCTTTCCCCTCCCTCCCCCTTCTTTGACCCTGATGTTCACAGGGTTGTTTGTTACTTGTTTTGTTCCTCTTCTTCTGCCTTTATGGTGTTTTCTGGCCTTTCCTAAATCTCTCTTCGCTGACAGGCTCAGCTGTACTCCGCGTGGGGCTGTTGTGGAGCCGCCTGGAACCGTCTGTGTCCGGCTCTCCTCACGGAAGCTGCCCACCCCTGCAGCCCCGCGCTGCCATCCCTGAGCACTGCACCCAACGTGGCACCCCAGAGTACCTGAGTTAGGCCCTGGGTAGCTCCTGCCTTTATCAACACTTTTTGTTGGTACTTGGGATTCAATAAATATGCTGAAGTTTTTGTCCAAGTGAAAAGATTAATACCCTATGACCACAGTCCTGTGGCTGAGAGTGTTTTCGGGCCAAAACATTTTGTATTATCTTCCAGTCCTCTTCGAGAGCAAGATGTCAGCGTGTGGTGAGCTCTGCACCATCTGAAAGGTGCTGCATTGTCCACCTGTTCAGTGAGGCCACTATCTTCAAAAGAGGGATCTGCTTTTAAAAACCAACTTGAAGAGTCCTTAATGTAGCTGAAGAATTTTATGAAGCACTGTTTGTAATGGGGTGTTCAGTGGTATTTGTATTGTATGGGAAGTCTTCAGAAGTTACTTGATAATGTTATGATATTATGCAAGATGGGATAATGACCCCTGGTCAAGAATTTGTAAACTTTGCCTGAGAATTACTGTAAATACCTTAAGACTTTCCATAGGGGTTTTTCAAAGAATGTAATACCACTTTCATCTTCTGTAAGAATGGAGAACAATGTATTTGGGTTTGTACTGGCTAGTTGTTAGGAAGGGAAGTAAAAAACTGGGAGATCTGTTGGATTAAATAGTGATTGTCAACAGATTTCTTTGCTGCAGAGCTACTTTGGACTAAGGGTGTATTCATTCACTGTTTCTCTCACATTTTTCTTTATCAAGGTGCAGTTCAGCTGAGATTGAATTCCTCTCTGGCTGTCCATAAATTGTGAAACAGAAGAATGCAGAGGACTGTTCCTTGCCCTTTTGTACATGAGTGATAAAAGCCCAAGGTTATTACAAGTTTGCTGCAAAGATGAGTTCAGAGGAGAAGAGTATATCTCCCGCTCACAAAACATCCACTCCATCACATCGAAGTGCATCCTCTTCGTCATCATCTCAGAGGGACAGGAGGCAGGTAAGGAAAAGATCTGGATGTTTGCAACACCTGGTGAAATGATTAATTTTTTCCTGTAATGTGGCTGTTAGTTCTTGCTAGCTGTAATTTCACTTGCTTAGAGCACTGGATGATATCACTATAGCCAAGAACTGTCGATGTTTTTTAAAATTTTTTTCTATTTCAAGATATAATGATGTGGACAAGTAGGAAACATGCCCTGAAGTCTTTTGGGAATTAGCTTCTTTGCCAGGATGAACCTACAGTTCCTTCATATTGTTTTGTGTCCTCTGTGAATATCTCTTTTTGTAAATCTAACTGCAGACTTGTATTATCTTTTTACAAGGTGATATTTCAATTCAATTTAAATATATTGTTCATCCTTTATGGAAGTATCTAGCATTTTAAGTATTATTCCATTTACTACAAGTTTACACTGATTGGCCTATGTCATATAGTACTCGTCCAGTTATGTTAGACTTCCATTTTCAAGAGACCCTTGTCTATGTAGTTGTAATACATCTTTTCTCCAGGATTTCTTTGAGATGAGGGCTGTATTATTTTCCTTCAAAACAACTTAGGCATTCCTGTGGTTTTTTTGTGGGCTGGGTGTACAGTCTGGCCCCAGCATCAGTGGGATTACTTCAGAAAGAATCAGAGCTACCCACTAGGTAGTAGTTCAAATAGGTTGTTACATGTATATTTACAAATGCAAAGGTTGATACTGATAATTTGATTAGAACAGAAACATACTATAAAACTTTGATCTATGGAAACCTTGAACACTAACTCAGCTTCTGAGTTAGATTAACATCATCAAGTTTAAAAAAGAAATGTACAAATGTAAGAATATAACAACTTTATAATATAAAGTATTGTGAAAGTATTTTCATTAATGCAATACTGGCTTCTTTTCAGCTTGACAAGGAAAAGAGGCAGGAAGAGAACTTGTTTGCTGTGGTATACATTTACTTGAATGGCTGTAGCATAAGAACATTTTCCCAGATACCTGTAGACCAGCTGTGATGCTGTTTTGTCAGGTGCTGCTGAAATAGGTTTTTTCACTTACCTGACTTGTAAAAATCTTGAAAACTGAGAATTTTGATGAAAATTGTAGCATTTACAGGTTTGAATGTGAATAGTCTCACCATAGTGTATGTTTAAAATGTCAAACCAGGAGAAGAATTCTGATGTGTGTTTGATAGAAGGCAGGAAATGTGTCTGGAATTTCTTGAATCATGTCCATTGCTTTTCAGTGAAACCAAAAATTATGTTCTCACAGGTGATAAATATTTTTCCTTTCATTCTGTACAGTATTTGGGATAGTTGTACTCAGTTAAGTCCTGGTTAGCATATGATCTCCTCTTAATTTTTCATTAGTTCCATCTGGAGCAAGAATTTTGACATCTTTTGTTTAAAGCATCAGTATACTTTATCTCCCGCATCTAAATACAAAGAAGGTGAATGCAAGACTTGTATGAGCTGCTGAGCTCAGCTAAGAGCATATCCTCTGACTTCTCTTGGTAATTAGATCGTTTGGTACAATCGTGCAAGTGAAAATGAAAAAAATTACCTTTTGGGAATACATTTTACCATAAATTTAATGGCTACCATATCTGTTACCATAACAACAGGGTAGAGCAAGGTATACCTGTCATCATAATGAAGTGGATGCTTAACTTTAAGTCCATATTTGATCACTGAATTGTGAAGCATGATTTTAAAATAATGTTGAAGAGATTGATGGTGTGATGCATCCAGAGCTGTCTTGTATCCAATAACATCTAATGATGCTTAATAAGTGTATTTAGGCATGTAAATGTGGACCGGAAAGGCTACTGCTTGGCATTGTTCTTTTTGCCTTAGTGTTTTCAGTGTTAAAGGCAGAGGATTCTCCAGGAAAATGAATGGATGGGCAATTTCTTCTGCAGTGAAACTGAGCTACAGTGTGCAACACAGTGTGAGTTGCAATGGTGCTATATCCAGGGAAATAAACATGTGAAATAAGTCAACCAGTTTCATCGTACTATCTGCTATAACAATTATATTTCTAATTTCTTTCCTTGCTTGTGGCATTATTTGTATATGTTTTGGTTTTCATGGACTTTTCCTCAAATGCAGGGAGAGCTAGGGGATAGGGGAGAAAAGGCTTGAAAATTCTGTCTTGCTGCCTCCTTGGACTCTTCACAACAGCTGGGAGAAAAGCACCCTTCCTGAAGGGGTAATATGTATGGATATGGAAAGTGATGTGTCTGGATGAAGTGTCAATTTAGCTTTCATTGTTATACGTGAGGTTAACACTTGATATTTCTAGATGGTTAATGACTGAAATCTTCTCATCATATAATTCTTGTCAAAGTCATACCACCAATTATGGAACAGTTTCCCAATAAATTATGGCACAGGAGGCTGAATGAGCTTGAACATGACTATGATAAATCATTTCAGGGAGAGTGGAAAATGTTGTGCTGTATATAATGGTGGCATTTTAATGCAGCTTTCTTATTCGTGCAATATACATCACCTAAGAGAATTAGCAGTCAGCAAAAGCTTGGACACTGCCAATTTGCAGGCTCCATGACTAAGTAATTGATAAATAAACAGATTACTGAAGCCAGTAATAATCAAAAAACTGGGTTCACATTTTTGTTGTTGTAGGAATGTTAACATCATTCATTTTCATCAAAATCATGGTTAATTTGAACTATTGGATAGAAGGTGGCCCAGGACCAATCTGTTTTTGTTTAACCCATGAGCTGAGCAGGATGGTAGAGCAGTTATGGTGTCCTTGATAAGGAATACTTTAGAATGGAGCAACAGCAGCTTTTCCTACTGTGGAGCTGTTGCAGAGCATAAAACCTCTGTCATTTCCACTGTTGGAAGATCCCTAAGAAATCTAAGAGTCCCCATAGAAAGATGAGCATAAAACTAGCAATTCTGATGGCCTTTTTTGTGGGCCATGCTGACAAAAAGGAGGAAAACTAACCCTGTTTTTAGAAAGTACAGTTGAATATGATCATGTGTTGTGTATTCAGTTTGATGGGTGTAAGTTCTTTATAAATATTCCATATTTTATTTATCGACTAAGTATGCAAGTCGTACTGCAGACTGTAATACGTTATATATTCTCTGCAATGCATGAGTAGTAAGACTGTGCTGAGAAGGCAGAAAGATGTAAGTACATTATAGGGTTAACAGTGTGCAGTTTGGTAAATTGAGGCTTGACCCCAGGCTATTAAACAGAAAGAATGATACAGAAGGAGAGTAATAGTAATGAAACTGTGAACAAAGGAGTGATTTTTGGCTTTTCTGACCACCATCTAAAGGGTAGTTAATATACAATGAGAAGTGGATTTAGCAATGTCTGCTATTCTAAATGCAAAGATTTCTCTTCTAATGTCTCAGTTTTCTTTTTTGTCTTTTAGGGGGGAAGGGATGATCAGCTGTTATCTCTTTCTCTCTCTGTTTCTCTGTCAGATTGCTGTTCCAACAGATCCTTGGTTCTTTTCCCACACAGCAAACACAAAAAGAGAAAAGCTTTTAGTCCTGTTGCATTTAGCCTTGTATGGTCACCTTTCTACTAGGAAAGCTTTCATATTTCAAATTACTATTCTCTTTCAGCCTTACGTAAAGAGTGAAATACAGGGGCTTTGAAGGAAAAAGAAAAAAGATTTCCCAGACCAGCAATCACCTGCTTTTCAGATTTTAATGTGTGGGTTTTTTTCTTTCTCTAAAAGCAATATTGACTAATAGGAGAAGGGTTTACTCAAGGGATGAAGAAAGGTCTGAATTTGGGTTGAAGGTGTTTACCTGGTCTTGAAATTTCAGAGCAGAGTGCAATTCCAAGGTCTAAGCTGTGGTCTTGCCTAAAGGTCTGTGTTGGAAAATACCTAGTTAGCTTTTTATAACCATTATATTTTGATTGTCAAAATAGTCTCTTGAAAGCAGTATTTCCTAAGGTGGGTATC
Organism: Aegotheles bennettii; assembly: GCA_013398125.1. Lineage (NCBI taxonomy): Eukaryota > Metazoa > Chordata > Aves > Caprimulgiformes > Aegothelidae > Aegotheles > Aegotheles bennettii. The sequence continues at coordinate 77,942 of VZRW01006589.1, forward strand.
GCTATTTTGTAGATATAAAGCTTGTAATGATGATGGAAGTATTGTCATTTGTCTGCAACAATCTTAACCAAATCTTAGTTTATAGAGTAACTGAAAGACTATAAAAGAATTATTTCAGTAAGTGAATCTGAAAGTGAAATTTATGGTACCTGAAAAAAAGGACTAATAATTGCTATTTGGATATAGAGATGCAGTAGAAATCTAGTCCCCACAGTGCTATGCACCGTATTAAGCACATAAAAAAGGGCAGTGTCTAGCATAAAGTGCTGATTAGATGAGACAGTTATAGATCAGAAGCAGAAAAAGAGAGAGGTGACTTCACCTCTTCACCACCTTTCTCATCACCTAATGATAAAGCGTAATGAGAAGAGATGTGCATAATAGGAAAATATTGTGGGTTCTATGTCAATTCTAGAGTTTCATGGTTTTAGCTAACATTAAGAAGAGTAAAAGCAGAATTATGAAGGGAGGTCTTTTGGCTAAGAAAACGACCTTCAAATTTTTCCCAGGAGATAATGAGCTGCAAATTTTTCATATATGTACTGCAGGGACCATCAGGTTCTGTGAAGCTGAGTTCACACAGGCGATCTGCATGCCACAGCAAGCAGGTAGTGCAGGAGAAGTAAGAAGTGCCAGGAGTGAAGTACTCAGCTGTGCAGTGTAGAAAGCAAAATGATTTAGAAAGTGAGACTCTTGATCAGGTAATGAATAGGTGAAAGAAATGAGTAGGGACGAGAGAACTAGGTAGGGCAAATGCCCCATGAGGTCATAGGGCATGAAACGAAGAAGCAAGGATTGGTTTGTAGGGACTTACTGAAAAAGTAAGGGCAGAGTAGAGAGAAGGAAAGCAAGGTAAGATGTTGGTTTTTTGTGACCAGAAGTATCTGGGAGAGCTGGTTGGTGTGTAGAAGGGGAAAAAAAAGTTGCAAATCATCTTTTATTCTAACTCCTTGATGTTTAAGATATTTTTGTGTGATTATTCTAAGCAATAGCAGATTCACGTTTTATCTGTCCCATAGAAAAAGTGATCTAGTATTCGAGACTGAATGCAAAATACTAGGGCTTAAAATGAGAGACTGCTGTTGCTATTGCTTTGGCTCCTGTCCTACACCTTTGCTGGCAGCTCACTGGGAAGTAGCATAATGGTGGCAATGGGAAGGGTCGTGGCATGAGCAGCAGTGGTGGCAGCAGCTATGGGATTTCAGCCACTAGTGCTTTTCCCTAGGTAGGCTGGGTTGGCAGGGTAAGGTTCATCATATTCACAGATCAACCTTGCTTGCTGGAAATTAAAGTCTGTTGGAAGAGTCTCTCTCTTCATTGTCCTATTTCATTTAGCATTTTTGGTGCTTTTTCTGGGAGGCTGAGAACAATTAGATGTATGAGAGCTTGTGAAGGGATAGAAGGGAGTGTTCATACTCGGTTTATTTTTTTGGTTATTGAGATAACTCAAACTCAACTTACTCTGTGTTCGTGACCAGTTGCAGTCAGTGACACAATATCAAGGATGCTTTTCTGGCTTCATTATAGATTTCTGCATCATAAACAATGACAGTATACTCAATTAGCATTTTTACCATGCCTTCCTATCTGTCCAGTGTGTCTCAGACAATGTCGCTCATACAAGATTGCAATATAATATAACATAGTATATTCCATGTGGAAGAGAAATCTGAGTGCATTTATATCCCTTCTTTATTTTTAAATTGATTAGCAACCTACATGCTCACTCGCTAGCGACAGCTTGATGTGATATTTGGGAAAAAACTCTTGGTGGTTATGTGAAGTTTTCACTTATTCCTGTCTCTCCGTGACTTTAAAAGAAAGGAAGGCAAGGATGGATAGTTATCTGGTAGATACAGTACAGACCGAAGGACATGGAGCCTTATTCTGAGCTTTACTGTGTAGCAAAGCATAGACTTCTAAAAGCATTACTTCTCAGTAGTTTGTGAGAATTATTTCAATAATAATTATTAATCTCTTTGAGTTTCAAACTGAAGATGCTACTAAATGCCAAGTACTGTTATTAAAGTGATACAATTTTCTTTTGCTCTCTTTTCTAATTAACTCTCTTTGCATAATACATCTGAAGCAGCATTAGAGCAGGAAGTGTTAAATAAGGACTTTAAAAGCAACAACTCACTGGAGCAAGCAAATGTTCTGAGAGAGCCAAAGAATGAAGTGGCAAAATTGTTAACAAAAACATGTAATTATTCATTAAATTGGTTAGCTGCTGCTACTCTACAACATTTTTTTGACAGTGTCTTTAATAGAGTGAAAATCTTCCTTGGATTCAGGAGGTAGTGGGTCTTACTATAGTATCTGAAAAAATGTCTAAAACAATATAACTTACGAAGCTGTAGAACACCCAGGTGAATGTTACATTACGTTCAATGCCATAGCACTTGTCTTAAATGAAATCATGTATATCAGGCCTGTTATATTCCTTATTCATCACTCAAATGGATAACAGTGAACTACTTGGTGAGTGAACATCTACATGTGGCAGAATCAGGCCTTCAGAAGAAGATAAAGACCTTCAAAGTGAATCTCTCTTTACTACAGATTTAACCAGGGACAGGGTAGGAACTCATGTGAGACTTGGAGGTAACTGGTGCAGATTGACCCCAGGGATGAGGCAGGCCCCCCTGAGCACCAGTGCTGATGGGTGTACTGAAAGTATGAGTATTCCTTCTCCAGCACTGGGAATCCATGAGGGCAGGGCTGCTGGCACACACTGGCAACAACACACGCCCAGGAATCCAGTTCAGGTTGGATGCATCAGGCTTGCTCTCTGGCTGTGAAGCCAGCTTTCAGGCACGCAGCAGATGTCCCTCTTCTTGTGTCTGCATTTCTGCCTAGAATTTACACAATAGATACATGGCAACCAGAAGTAGTACATCTGTGTGCATGTGCACTGAGTGAGCCCTCTCTAGTCAATAGATACTTGGATCATGAGTGCCCCTGCCCTTGGTGATATCTCTAGTGGTCTGGAGACAAGATCTCCCTGAGTACAGTCCTGGACATTATTAGAGGGAGATGCTGCCTTTTTCTAAGAAATACTTGACCTTAAAGCTGTTAAAGAAATAAAATGGGCTGGAGCAGTCAAGGAGAGACAGACAGCCCGGTCCATAAGGCAAGTTAATACAATGTCTGAAAGACCTGTGAGGAAAAAAGAAAGGCTGTGCAGGAGACTTGGTTCAGTTCTTGACAGTGATAGGGTGCATGCCAATCTGTCCCATGGGGCCATGTGTATACATTCTCTGATCTTCATAAACATTGATGTCTGAGTTTTCTTGCCTCTAGGAGTGCTTTACAGACTGCATGGAGAATGCTGAAGTTCAGATGTGTGCTGTGAAGAAAGATTTCTTTTTTTAAACTGAGTCAGTTTGATTAGAAATGGTGTATACAGCTGTCTTCTATCACAAAACCTGGGAAAAGGCTCACGTAGAAGCCTAATTACGCATGCAAATTATGTGAGAACATGGTCACTCTTGCATTCCTTCTGTCTCATTTTTTCCTCTCTACCATGCATGCATGTCCATACCTACATGAGCATGTCCCACTTTCCTTGAGAATATAAACTAAAAGGTCAGCTTGTACGTTTTAAAAAGAAGGAATATTCATACAATTCAAGTGTCCTCAGACATGAATTGATTTTATCATAATATACACTCACTTTCTAACTGCAACTTGATCCAAAATGGGCTGTCTGAGATCAGTGAGGAATGTGTGTGTACACACAAACACATGCACATGCATGAATTTGGAGGGAGGAAGCAAAACTCTTCTGAAGTGCCATTTAGGATTTCTGGGAGACAAAAAGGGGAGAAGAAACAGAAGCATGATTTTATTTCATTTTCTTGGTGGAGAGGAGAGACAATGAAAAGATGATGACAGATATGATCTGAAGGCTTCTGTTTTCTAGACACTCATGCATGATGTGGATTATCCTCATTCAAGACACAAATGTATTAGGCAGAAGAAATGCATGCCTTAGTAAAGCTATTTTCTGTTCTCTCATTTTCTGTTTTTATTAAATAATTCATCCTGGAATGGAAAATGAAGCTGTTACATCCAAACTTATTTTCCCCCAATAGAATAAAATTTGATGTAAAAAAAAGATTTTTTTTTTATTAAAAATTTTTCAAACTCCCTTTTTTCATAGTTCCTGTGTTTTTGTACTGCATATATTACAGTTTAAAGGATATTGAGAATGTCTAAGTGGGTAGCTTACACAAAGATATGAAAGAGAGCCCAAGGAAAAAAGGGTTTTCCTTTTTTTGAACCTAAGCACTTTTTTAGATGAGTGTCTAACTCTTTCAGCCTATGATTTGTGGTAACTTACTGTCTTGCAACCATTTATTAAAGTGAAAACTACATATCTTTTCTGAAGAAGTCCGTTCAACATGTCTTGAATGCTTTCATTAGTTAACAAATTAACACATCAAGGAATGGTTTTCTTCTGTGTACATAATTTTAATTTCCCTCCTTTTTTTTTTTTGTAACTTTTTTTTAAAAAATTAATTGCAAGCCTGAGAGTAGTGAAATACCAGTCCTTTTAATTGTGGTTATTCAATAGTCATAAAAAAAAAGCTTTGTATCATTAGAAACATTTGAATTCTCTCTGTTAGATATTGTCAGTTTATCTGTTTGCTCTGTTCTGATATAAGCATGCCAAAATCTAAAGTGTGAAAGGAGAAAATTGTCATTAAAGACTCAGGCTGCAACTTGGTAGTCATTCCAAACCATCACTCTGGCAAAGAGAAGATTGCTGTTACAGTGATAGCTCTTTTCTGCTTTATCCAGTTGTGCTAATATTTCCCTACAAGAAGCTCTTCAGAGGAGCAAGAGCTTATTTCTCTTCAGAGTTTGTAAGAAAAGCAAAGGCTTTGCTTCCAGAGCCTAAAGGCATTGACATGAAGTGCTACGTACAATACAAAGCTGGAGTTCCAGAAAGGGCTGACAGAGAGCTCCTGAGCTAACTAATCCTTGACATTTCTGTAACACAAGATGTGTTTATTTTCCAAATCCCAGGAAAGAAGTAGAGACATACGTACCTGAATGTTATTAATATGCTACAGAACTGCTGCTTAGATATACTTGTCTTTCAGTAAAAAGGTTGCAAAGAGAAAATGTTGCTCTTAAGCACATTTCTGTACAAGCTGAGCATGTGCTACAAGAAGAAGAAAAAAAGATTAGCTACATGTGTTCTTTGTGAATTATTGTTAAGTTCCTTTGTCTGTTGGTTGATAGTCGAGATTGTTAAAAACAGCTATGGAACAGTGCCAATAGGAGAGACTGAGGATAAGACTAGGAACATGGTTGTGTTATACAAATTATAAAACGTGATAGAAGAAAGGAGAAATACATTGATGGAAACATGGTTGTTTTGCTTTGTACTCACCTTTCTCTCACAATGATATTTGAGACTCTGTATTCCAGCATCAACAGAAGGGAAGCCACAGCTGACTGAGAAGCAGTTTAAGATGAAAGCAAGTTTCAAGGTTATTCCATTTACAAATAATGTTACAGATTAACTCAGTATCTATCACGGTTTTGTTTAGAAGGTAGTAAGAACTGGTATGTCTGCAATAAATTCTGCTGCTGTATTTCAGATTACTGGAGAATACTATGTTTTTGGTTGAGAGAAAGTGATTAATCATTGCACTTCATACTAAACAGAATTAAAACAGAAACACAGGTCTGTGCAGGGGTGGCTAGTTTGCAAAAAGAATGCCAGTGAATAGCAGATAATAAAAGATGCACTAGTTAGTCCTTTGGATTAAAAAAAACAATAAACAAACAAACACCACAAAAAAACCCCAACAAACAAGCAGAGAGAGAAGCTCTATTTTGAATTACTGTTGTAGAACAGTGTATGTCTAGACCCCATGGTTATGGGTGTTGAAGACCGCTGAATGCTGTGAGCAAACAAAATGACCCTCCAAATATTTTTCATTAAATGTTAGCCACATGTTGTGCACACTTCTGAACTAAAGAGAGTCTGTCCCCAGTGTGAGTACCAAATTCCCCACCAGCTTGTCTTTTTATTGGAAATGAATAAATTATAAATTACAGAGAACTCATTGATTTAAATATAATTAATTCCATTCAGTAATTAAGCAGTGAAGCAGAAAGGAAATGCATGAGTGCCAGAATTGTCCTTCACTGGATTTCCTCTCTGCTTAACCAATATCTCTTTTATTTCCTTGCTTTCCCTGTGAAAACAGTTGAATGTCTTTTCTTTTAGTGGAAAGTCAGATTCAGTTAAGAAACATTAGGGTCTTCAGCCTCTGGCCTGCTGGAGACCAGATGCTCCACGAGCTAGTAGTTGTTCTGGTGGAGGAGATGAATGGGTCACTGATCTCTTAACTGGGAAACAAAGTTGACAAAATATATAGAAAGATATTGTAAAATACATTTTCCATTCTTGCCCTCCAGAGAAGATGATAATATGAAACAACATCACATTGTTATTCTCTCCACCAGCTTCCTTCTCCCTCACATGTCTTTGGGAAGCAACATGAAAAAAATGCTGGGCAGAATCAGCATTTGTGTTCCCTGTGTTTAGGCTTGTTTTGGGCATTTTGGGGCAAATGTGTACTCACATATATAATGTATTTTGTGAATAATCTCAAAGCTGAAGGAAGGATTATAATTAGGACTAAGATTTAGCTATGGAATTACACAGAAATTTCAGTTAGACTTGTAATCTGATTGAAATAATTTTCAAGAGCACACTGAAATTGATGGTGTGGTGTTTTTCTCCAGGACAAACCAGCTATAGTGCACAGGTAATCCTGCATGGATTATTCATTTTTGTGTTTGATTATAAACAAAAACCAGAAGCTCTATTGATCTGCCCCTTTTTCCTTTTCTTCTCATCAGCTTTTTTTTACCAACTTGTTTTTTAAAACAAAAAACCCCTTGATAATAGCTTCAAGATCTAAATAATTTCTATTTCTGTGGTGCTAAATAACTCCAGCATTATAAGAAAAGCTGCTTTTCAAAATGTCAAATAATTGTGTGATTTCTAGCTGTAATATTGCAGAAAATAACATGCTTTAATGGAAAACATTTTGCACCAAGTAATGTTTCTTAATATTATGCTAGAGACATTTAACAAATTTAAAGTGGTTTTGTGTCAGTGTAATGATGGTCATGACAGAAAAGGATTGGAAAGCAGACATTTACAGACAAGACGACAGTGCTTCTTGAAGTAAGGAATGTAAAGAAGGCATTTTTTTTAAAGTGTTAATTTCCTTATTTCCAAAACCACGGTTGAATAAATCATCAGTCATTAAAGTGCTTTTAGCTACTAATGTATTTCTCAACTGAGGTGGGACTGTAATGACTGAGGGATGATAAAAAAACCCCCAAAAAACCCACAAGCAAACAAAAAAATCACAAAACCCCCTTCCCTTAAAATCATGACATTGAAAATGTCACTAGAAATCTGGCAAGCCAAAGGCTGTTGGGTCACTCCACTCTAAATATTGTACAAAATGAAATTGCAGTTATGTAACAACAAACTACACTGGCTGCTACATATGAGACCTTCAGAACATCTGTGTTGGGCATTGCTCCATCTCAAGATGCAGGGATTCCTGCTGCCAAACAAAACTGGCAAGACAATTGGGAATCATCCTGATTATGCTAATCAAGTGACATTTTAATCTTCCTTGGAGGAACAGATTTAAGTTTTCTTTTATATTGTTTAAATGTGATACTGTGTGCATAAGTAGCATTTCATCTATTCAATGAGAAAAATTTATCATAGTTTATCATTAGTAACTTTGTGGTACTCAGATCAAACAAGCACATTAAATTGTTTGACATGTAATGTAGGAACTTGTGCTACATAAATATAAAAGTTCTTCTCATCTGACTACTAATAGACATTGGGCTAAGTAACAAGATTGACCTTTCTTTGGTAAAGCAGAAGATTTCAAAACATAGATGACAAAGCTTTTGCTGATTGGCCCAGGGGAATGTGGCAGGTAACTTAATATTGCTCCTTTTCCCCATTCTTCACTGTAAAATTAAATTTAAAGTAACTGAAAATAAATGCCAATCATTGTTGCACAGTGACAGGGATGCTTATTGATCTCCACTGACACAGAGACAATCCCCATATTTTCCTATTCTCATTCACAGTTGCAAGTTGCAAGACAACAATGAAGGTCTGCTCTGCAGCAAGATGTGGTCTGTGTTATATATGCATTTATATGAATAGCTGTGTTTATTTTAATTTAGTTTGGTTATGGTACTTATGTACTTATCTGTATAAACAATAATGTTTACTCTGCTGTTTGTATGTATTTTTTATATTCCCTGATTGTTTCTGCTGTCACTTGTACCTGTGTAATCTCTCCAGTGAATGTAAAGAAGCTTAATTGCAAGCAAATTTAATTGTTGTTTTCAGTTGAGAAAAATTTACCCTTCTCAGAGGGTAATTGCAGTTTCAAGTTTGTCATTGTGCTACATGTCCTGGAAATGAAATAAAACTATTTCATGCCAAAGTGATACTATTGACATGGTGTGCTAGAATTCTTCCCAAATAATAATATGAGATGTAGCAAATTTCACCAGAGAACGAAATGCAAATCCAAGCAGGCAGAATGTGGTTATTTTCTCCTATCGCAAAAATGCTTTTTCTTTTACAAAATATGAGTGGAGCATTTCTGGTAAATGGGAAGACGTTTCTAGATGTCTTTTAAGAATAGCATTTTTTTCCAGACTAGTTGTGATGTCATTTCATTTTTGTACCATGCTTTGGAGATATAAAATTTTTATATTGCCATATGTAAAAACAGTTGTAATGGTTTAAGATCATTGTGTTCCATAAATGTTCACCAGCAAGCCTATCAGCTGAGACCCAGTAACTGATCTTGTGAACAACTGTAATCTATTACAAGCACTCATGTAATGAGTTGCTTCACCTCAGCGGAGAAGCCAGTAACAAAATGCTGAGGTGTGATAATGAATATGTTAGTAATATCTTACGTGCAATGGTTTGCTTCAGAAGTGAATGTAGGACAGTGCCGACTGCATGTTACGTATACTCAGTGTCTTGTATCTTAGCAGAAAACATGATAGATCTGGCTAGGAACACTTTGCACCTGTGTAGGTAAGAACTACATTACTTGTCTTTCCTGGCTTTTTGTAGTTCCCAGTAATTTCTAGGCTGAACAGAGTAATTAGTTTAAAAAACAATAATAAAAAAAGAGAGGAAGGAAAGAGAAGTGTATTGCCTCAGGTGACAAACTGTGCAGTTATGTAATGCATGGGTAGTACTTGGTACATTCTGAGCCATAATGCTGATATTTTATATAAGGAGTGTATTGATTGATCATTTGTTACTTAATCTGTATTTTAAAAAGCAACATGAAATGATAAATTGTTATCTTTAATTACCTTTTTTTTTTTTTAGAGTGTTCATATTTTGGAGCGGAAGGCTTCTTCAGGAAGCACAGACCCTTCTTTAAGCAAGCAGTTCCTTGAAAGTGACCCTGTCTCTCTATCCAAGGTAAGCGAAAGCACCGGCTGTAATGTGGCTAATGAGTTTCTCTCTGTACTTATGTAGTTACAAAGTAGTTTGTTTTAACAGCCTTGGGATATTGTTTTGTATAGTTGTACTACTGAATATATTGTGAACCTGCCCTGGAGCTTCCTATTTCCCAGCTGAGGTGTCAGAGGGGCCAGTAATCTTTAGTAGATGTTATATTAACAAAATAAAGGATTTGGATGGTGGTAGTCGTCTGTTTTGGGCTTTTTTTGCCCACGGACAGCTGCCAGGAACAAGTTTTACAATCTCAGAACATGAGCTAGCGACTTTGAGAAACCATCCAGTGCAGTCTGCTTCTAAAGGTAATGCAAATAATATCGAAGTCCAAAAGTGCTGCTAATTAATAATTATATTAATTAAAAAAAAATGTCCTAGTGACATTCCTTGTGTGTAGTTTCTCACAGTTTCAAATCTAAAATCTCTTGCTGAGACCTTCTTTCCTGAGACAGAGAAATTAATAGAACTGTAGGGGTAACACCATTAGTTCCTGAATGGTGTAGCCTTGTGTGTGGTGCTTTGCAGTCAATTTTTTCCTGGCTGAATTCCTCAGTTTTGGAATAACTGATTCCAAATAAGTCTAATTCCATGTAAAGAAGGCTTCATTTTAAGATACATCATATGAAAAATTAAGATTGTTACTGAAAAGGTGAGGATGCTCTGATGGAATATTTGGTGGAAAAGAAACATCTGAAATTAAATGTCTGTAAGTTCTGAAACAGAACTGGTAAAACAAATTCAAAAGGTAACATTCTGTTCAGCCAGGGAAAATGAAATGTTTCATTCTATTTTATCTGAAAAATAAATACTTCGCAACCAAAAAGACTAGATTCAGAAAGCTGCTGTCAGTGGCTCCCTTACTCCCAATAGCTGGGGCATATGCAAGACCCAGGGACTGTAAGTTGTTCTTGCGTTCCTCTGGTCCTGCTGCTTCGTGCAGAGCTGTTTCTGATGTAATACATAAAGAATCACAGAAGTCATAAAGTCCTAATGCTGCTCTTGAGAATAAGCATTGGGTGACGACCCTGCAGGCATATAATTTTCACTCTGTTTTCCCCCTGTTTTTGGCTGCTCTTGTGTAAAGTCCCTTGCACACATCACACCAAACCTGTGGGATGAGGCACAGTTAGGATTGTTAGGGTGGTTTTAAGAACAGCTCGTAGCACTGGTGCAGCAGAAGACAGGTATCCACATTGAACTGAATAATTGCTTATTTTGTCCTTCTGTATCAAGCCTTTTCTTTAAATGAATAGCTGTATCAGATTGTGTGATTTCTAGTTGAGAAGTAATCAATAATGATGTTATCTAGTAGATGAAAGACTTATCCTTGCAGCTGATCTCCTAAAGGAGAAATCAATATGATGAAGAATCAGTTGGCACAGTTGCAGACAGAGATTCTCTGCTCTCCCCAGGGGACTCATAGTTTAATTTGCCCCCAAGTGCTTCTTCGTAGGAAAAAAATAATGCATATGTGCTTCCCTCTACTGTAGAATATCCAAGCAAAACACAGGGAAGAAAAAAAGGGTTTTTTTGAGCATGACATTTAGAGGCACTGGGGTAGTTCCAGTTTATAGTTACACAGTAAGAAAACAACTGAGTAAACATTTCTATTAAAATTTACTGCAGTATGTGTTGTTTGGGATAGAGCTTTTCACCCATCTCATAATACAAGACCTTATTGAAAACTGTAGGTTTGAAATTTGCTGTTATTTCTGAAATTGTATTTTCATAATAGTAATGTTAATGTTATCAGGGCTGTGTAACTTATTTGGAGGTGTTACAGCAGACTGGCAGTGCTCAGCTTTGAACAGTTTTGTGGGAAGTGCAGAAAAGATTTTTTTTTTTCCTTTTAAATATTTGATGCTACATGACCTCCTTTCTCTCTCGATAACTTTTTGTAACATTGCTGGGAGTTGTGACAGACCAGCTGAGAAAATGCAAGTTTACCACTTTGTAGGATACAATTGGTAAAATAGAGTCTTAATGAGCAGGCAATAGGAGATTTTTAAATTGTTTCAGTATTTTGTGGATTACAGTAGTAGCAAGAGGATAGAAATAATGGTATGACTATAATTGGTATGACTATTAATGCTTTCTTTAAAAATATTGTTCTTTAGCTGTTCACTATTATATATTTTAAGTCTGTCTTGAGTTGTACATGTTGTCATGTGTAAGAAGTGGTATATACAAGAAATGTGCTCATTTGGCTCCCTGAAAGGCATACAGATGGTTGTATCTGAAATGACACAGTTCCTATTCTTTTCTATAGAGAGATAATCAGTTAGCATTTCTATAAATTTCTCTTAATACAATGAAAATTAATGCAGGAAAATAAAAAAAAATTTCCTTTTGCAGATTTCTAAAGGCTAAATTAGCCTGTGAAACTCTATCATAAAACGCCTTTGAAGACAAGAGCTGACTACATTCAAAACCAACAACAAACCAATCTCTTCTGCTTGTTTTTCTGATTTTAAGGAAAAATTAGAGTATCCAGAGTTGATGTAGCTTGTACTTTATAGATCAGACAATTTACGTGTTTTTTTTGATCAGGGAATACCACAAAGGACACTGTTAGTATATGCCCATATATTTAATAGTATGGTTTCTTCCCCATTTCATCTAATGATCCCATCTTTCTTTAGTGAAGGAATACTCTGAGTAAAGGTACATTTTTAACATACAGATTCTGCCCATACCCCACTTGCAAAATCTCTTAACTCCTTATAGTTCTTATAGTGCAGTGCTAATTTGTGGGGTGCTTCTGGATAGACTTAACACATGGTCAGAGCCACCTGCACTTTCCTACTGTAACCTCCAGTAGCAGGTCTGACCTTATACTTAGCTCAGCCACAATTTGATCTTGTTTTCATGTATTTGGATGTATTTATTTACATGGGACAAAGTGCTTGCTATGAACAGCATTCCAGTCCCACCTTCAGTTTGTCATTCAGTTACAGCTTCAGACTTTTTAAAAAGCTTCAACTTCTTTTAGTTACTTGGTAAGGGTTAGATTTCAAAACATATTAATATTCAGTAGTTTTAAGTGAGATACAGCTGGACATAATATAGTGACCATGTAGTTTGATACCTAAATAGCCCTTCTTTACTCTTTGTCTTGCACTGGAGAATTTCTGCTACTTATAAATGCAATTTTCCATCATGTGTGTGCACAGTTAATTAATCAATGCATCTTCATGCTTTTTCACCAGGAACCTGACAGCTGGGAAATCATAGAGGGTCTGAAAATAGGCCAGACCAATGTCCAGAAGCCAGACAAACATGAAGGTTTCATGCTGAAAAAGAGAAAATGGCCTTTAAAAGGTTGGCACAAGGTAAATGCCTCATAAACGAGTCAAAAATTCATTACCTCATTTTATGAGGTAGATTTTTTTCTTTTTTGTCTAGAGGAAATTAGGATGTCAAATGCCCAGGATTTTGGTATATTGCTTTTTCTTCAAATTGTATAAAGAATTAGTTTGCACACACAGCTCATGGCTTTCAAATTGCAGTGCCTGCTGCCTAATGTATTCAAAATCCAGACGGAAGTCGTAAATAATTCAGCAGATGCCTTGTGGTTTAAGAGGTTTAATCAATATCTCTTTCATTCTTTCCAATATATTATAATGAAATGTAGCTGTGTACTGTAAGATCGCATTGAATTTACATTAAAGTACACAGGACTTCATGATAGCGGAGGAGAGCTGAGGGGCTTTTGAACGGACCCAAGTTGTTCATACGGGAGAGCATTCCCCTTCAGGCAGATTTACTCAGCTTTGTCTCTAAGTTTTGTTTGTTGTCTTGATTGCAATCTTCTGTGTGGGCATGCAGGGGGACTATGCACTTTTACCATTAGGTGTCTCAGTTTAAAAAAACCAACCCAAAACACACCAAAACTAAATCCCCAATCTCCTGTTTCTATTTAGTTAACTTGGTGACATTTCTCCATCCATAATTCTACCTTTTGTTAGCCCTGAACCTGTTGTTCGTAAGCCCTTTGGTCTCTATTTTGTACCATAATGATTACCCCTTTTTTAGCAACAAGATGTGTGGTATTGATGCTCATACATCTTTTTGTAGCTGAGGATACTTGAATCAGGATCATTTTCTAGGACAGAATGCATTTTACTGTGAAGAATAATGAAACCATTTGTTATACATGGTGTTTTTTCTGGGAAAGCACTATGGTTTTTTTTGCTAAACACTGTGGGACTTACTCAGGTCTGAATATAAATGCAGTCCATACTAGTATAAATTACACTTTTTTCTAATTTCTCTGTTTTTTTCTGAATGTTATACCAACTTATACATATGCCCACCATCCTTTTTTGTGAATGCCTATCTACTTAGATTATTTGGTTTTGTTTGACTTAACTAGAGTTTGTAGTTTCATCAACCAAATACATATGCACTACTTGAATTTAGTCTAGGGGGATTAAAGGATTTCAGACTGATGTACCTGAAACACTGAAAGAACAGAAAAGGAGAGCTTATTTAAAAAGTAAAAAAAAAAACCAAAACAAAAAAACAAACCACGAACAAGCACACCATAAAACTCCCAAACAAATAAAACTCCAACAAACCATACCCACCCACCCAAAAAACCCAAAACAATTAATCAGATGTATAAGAATATATGGAAAAACTCACTGCTTCCACTCCTTTAAATACATCATGTTAATGTGTTGTTTCTTGGACAAGTATCTGTTTTGGTAAGGAACTTTATAGGACAGCAAGAAGAGTCCAACTTTCACAGTCCTATAAAGGAGATCACTATTTATGATCTGTTTTTCATGTTGACTTTAGATCAGTTACCCGTGTAAATAATTTTTAATGTGATTAAGAGCTTCACAGTTCAGCATCCCCCTTTACTCTGCCTTACATTTCACCTAAGGATATACGCTGAGTTTGTTTCAAAACTGTGGATTGGTTAACAATTGTATTTTTTTTTCAACTGCTACCTTGACATCCTGCAGTTTCTGTAACAATACTTCGTGCTGAGAGCATAATTGTAGCTTGTGCTGTGTTAGTGTTCTGCTAGCTAAGCCATAGCATCCTCTGTCTATTGAATGTTGCATGTCATACTCTGACAGTTTTGAATGTGCTTTAGTACCAGGTATAATGTGTACAACTTGGAGAGAAGCTAAGTGTTTTCTGAAGTGCAGTATGCTTTGGAACAAATTACAAGGAAAGGTCATTTTCTTTTGTATGTGGAACTTAGAGAGACAGAGCGATATTAAATGAATATCATGTTCCTGTGAAGTCTGTTAATGACTATACCTAGTTAAAACAGAACCAAAAAGCTTCCTGTTGTTTTGACATCTTATTCAAAAAGTTACGACTCCAGGAAAGCACTGTTTTCTTGCCCTGAGTGAGATACTGGTATCATCTGTTGTGCAACTGCCATAATTTCCAGAACCATCTCCAGGAGATATTTTCTGCCATCTAACTACTGACCCTGCTCATAGTGTTAATTTAACAGGTTCACATCATGAAGATGTCCTTCCTTTCCATGTGAGACAGCTTAGAGGATCTAGGATAATACTTTGCTATGTCAATGAAGATATAGTGGCTAATACCATATCAGTGACTGACAGCCAAAATGTAAGCCCTTCCATGGCCTGGGTATGTTGCTAAGAATGCTGTAATATTTACACTTACACCTGTCTTAGCTAGATTACAGCTAGAAAAAGTATAATCAGCATGAATTACAGTCTCATCTTTACCTCAATGCATAGAGATCTGCCGTGAGACACAAAGTTTTGGATGGTAGAGCAGTGTCTCACAGCCTGCATTTTTTTCCTAGCTGGAGATCATGGAGACCACAAGAACATCCATATGTTAAACAAGGAACTGCTGGGCAAACTCAGGTGGAAAAAAAGAATCTATGGATCATGGAAGGAGGGGCTGGTCACTTGGGAGGAATATAGGACGGTTGTCAGAGGATGCAGAGAGGCAATTAGGAAAGCCAAGGCCTCCTTGGAACTTAACCTTGCAAGTCAGGTCAAGGATAATAGAAAGGGCTTCTTCAAATACATATCAAATAAAACTAACACTAGAGGCAATATAGGCCCACTGATGAATGAGATGGGAGCCCTAGAGACAGAGGATATAAAGAAGGCAGAGGTGCTGAATGCCTTCTTTGCCTCTGTCTTTACTCCTGCAGGCTTTCCCCAGGAGCCCCTGATCCCTATAGCCCTGGAAGAAGTCAGGACAAAGGAGGAGATTGCCTTGGTAGATGAGGATTGGGTTAGGGATCAG
>VZRW01006589.1:94641-156573 GCA_013398125.1 Aegotheles bennettii
GATTAAGGGAGTGGAACATCTCCCTTATGAGGAAAGGCTGAGGAAGCTGGGTCTCTTTAGCTTGGAGAAAAGGAGACTGAGGGGTGACCTCATCCATGTTTACAAATATGTAAAGGGTGAAGGTCAAGATGATGGAGCCAAGTTTTTTGCAGTGACGTCCAATGATAGGACAAGGGGCAATGGATGCAAACTGGAGCATAGGAGGTTCCATGTGAATATCAGGAAGAACTTTTTCACTGTGAGAGTGACGGAGCACTGGAACAGGCTGCCCGGAGAGGTTGTGGAGTCTCCTTCACTGGAGACATTCAAAACCCGCCTGGATGCGTTCCTGTGTGATGTACTGTAGGTGACCCTGCTCTGGCAGGGGGGTTGGACTAGATGATCCTTCGAGGTCCCTTCCAACCCTAGGATTCTGTGATTCTGTGATTCTGTGATTCTATGTGGGTCTTCCTTCTGGGATATATATCTTGTAGTAGGAAAATCTTTTCAGTTTCTTGGTAGGGAAGGTAGGTTTTTAATTTGAAATGTGGCCATCTTCTGTGGGAAGAAAAACAGGAAGAAAATGAAGAAACAGACATAACAGTGTCTTTCTTATAGAGTTTATTGAATTGGCTGGAAAACTGAAAAAATAACCTTCATTACTGAGTTTTGCTAAGTTGAATCTAGAACATAATGTTGGAAAAAGAGAATCTAGTTTTTCTTGCTTAGAAGATAATTGTTGTCAAAAAGCAAGCAAGAAAATTATTCAAGACTGTATTTATCCTCTCCTTCCAACCCACAAGCATTCCTTAATTGCTACGGAGTAATTGTTTTCTTTTGCAGATGAATTATTGTACACAGTTTAAATTGCACCTGCTCATTAAGAAAGAATTTATTTTTTTTTTCCTTTCAGCGATTTTTTGTCTTGGATAATGGAATGCTGAAATATTCAAAGTCACCAATTGATGTAAGTAAAATTGAAGACCCATTTCAAAATTTGTATTGGAATTCAGCCTGCCAGGTGATTCAGTACCATACTCACTCTAGGCATATATATGACTGCACACACGTGAAAGTTGTTGATGGATTCAAAGAGAGATCTGTATATGGAAAGTATGCAGGGTTTTGGTTGAGTTCTGTCCTCAAGAACTCTACTTTTTCTTGCTTCTGTGAAAATAAAAGCTATGTTATTTACAGCAGTTTATTTAATGAAGGTGCTTGAGAGATTAGCCTAACCATGTGTTTTTCTTTTTCAGTTTTTATGTCTGTCAGAGCTGATTATTCTGAGATATGTGGGTAGGACAGAGAAGTGATTACAATATACTCAAGAGATATAAAGGGTAGAATTAAATTAGTTAGATCTGATACCAATAACTATCAAGCAGTAGCAGCAGGGAGTTGAGTATTGTCTAATTTTCTCTGCTTCTCACTTACCTGTAGCTGTGTACTGGTGTGAACCAACACAGTATAACTTTGGAGTTGGCTCTGCACTGAGCACTCCTTGTGAAATACTTTTCTCTGTCTATAAGTATAGTAAGTGGTTCATCTGACTACAGGATTGTTTGATTTTTTTTAATGTGGCTGTATATGAAAATGTTCATAAAATGGGAAACCATTTCAGCACCCAGATATTTTTCTGTTAAATATAGTGGAGAAGTGCATGATACTACCAATTTCTTACCCTGCTTTTTTATTTTAGATACAGAAAGGCAAAGTCCATGGGAGCATTGATGTTGGTTTATCAGTTATGTCTATAAAAAAGAAGGCTCGTAGAATAGATCTTGATACAGAAGAACACATCTATCATCTAAAGGTAAAGAGTGGTGCAAATACTTATTTTCTTTTCATCCACAGTGGAAATAAATAAAACTGTAAAATACGTTCAGAAAAGTAGTATTTTGAATGCTTTCTTGATAGTGAATTTCTTTCCAGGTGAAGTCCCAGGATTCATTTGATGCATGGGTTTCAAAATTACGCCATCATCGATTGTACCGTCAGAATGAGATTGTGAGGTCTCCAAGAGATGCTAGCTTTCATATATTCCCTTCAGCCTCTACTACAGAGTCCTCACCAGCTGCTAATGTGTCGGATGGAAAGGTATGTAATGTTCTTTTGTTGAAAACTCATGCTTGCTGAGCTTGCTCATGGGCAGTTTCAGTGGACTCTGCTTGTAATACGAACAGAGAGGAGTCTCCACTGGGAAACCAGTGGTCAGCAAAAAGCTGTGAGTGTGTGCAGCTGAAAGACTGTCGAATTTAGCCTTACTACAGCCTTCATTAATGGGCTACTGTAGAGATCTTGGAAAGAATCCACCATTCCCAGAGTGATTTGCACTTGACTTTCTCATTACGGATAAATCTGTCTCTTTACTGTTTGATAATGTTCTACCTCTTAAACAACAGCTTTTCTAACTAGTGGTTAGCAAACAGTTTGATTATGAGTTTCTTGATATGGTTCTCCAACATGCTGTTCAGAAAAATCTGCATCTTGGGGAACTATATAGTCAAATCACAGATGTCATGAAAATCACAATGCATATTTTGTTTTTTTATTCTGAAGTAGTATAGTAATTACACTGACTAAGCAACATAGCAACAGTAAATTTAAGCATTTTATTATGCCTTAGGTGCAACAAAATAGCTTCCCCTGTCAGTCTCCTATACCTTGCAGTAACAGCCTTCCTGCCACCTGCACTACTGGTCAGAGTAAAGTAGCAGCCTGGTTGCAGGACTCTGAAGAGATGGATAGATGTGCAGAAGGTTAGTCTTTACCTTTTCATGCCTTGTTCTTTCAGCAAAACTTGTTATTGATATAAGAAACAATCAATAAAGTGATTATGTTGCATCTTTACATGCACGTGAAGTAGCTCTTTAGATAATTAGTTGCTTGTGCTGGGAACTTCCCTCTCTGCATGTTTTGGGATGTTGCTTTTAAAATTTATCTTAATAATCGCTGATGACACCAAACTGGGAGGAGTGGCTGACACACCAGGGGGTTGTGCTGCTATTCAACGAGACCTTGATAGGCTGGAGAGTTGGGCGGGGAGAAACTTAATGAAATTCAACAAGGGCAAGTGCAGAGTTTTGCATCTGGGGAAGAACAACACCATGCACCAGTAAAGGCTGGAGGCTGACCTGCTGGAGAGCAGTGTAGGAGAAAGGGACCTGGGGGTCCTGGTGGACAGGAGGATGACCATGAGCCAGCAATGTGCCCTTGTGGCCAAGAAGGCCAATGGCATCCTGGGGGGCATTAAAAAGGGGGTGGTTAGTAGGTCAAGAGGTCCTCCCCCTCTATTCTGCCTTGGTGAGGCCACGTCTGGAGTATTGTGTCCAGTTCTGGGCCCCACAGTTCAAGAAGGACAGGGAACTGCTTGAGAGAGTCCAGCACAGAGCCACTAAGATGATGAAGGGAGTGGAACATCTCCCTTATGAGGAAAGGGTGAGGGAGCTGGGTCTCTTTAGCTTGGAGAAAAGGAGACTGAGGGGTGACCTCATCCATGTTTACAAATATGTAAAGGGTGAGGGTCAGGACGATGGAGCAAAGCTTTTTACAGTAATGACCAATGATAGGACAAGGGGCAATGGATGCAAACTGGAGCATAGGAGGTTCCATGTGAATATCAGGAGAAACTTTTTCACTGTGAGAGTGACGGAGCACTGGAACAGGCTGCCCAGAGAGGTTGTGGAGTCTCCTTCACTGGAGACATTCAAAACCCGCCTGGATGCGTTCCTGTGTGATGTACTGTAGGTGACCCTGCTCTGGCAGGGGGGTTGGACTAGATGATCCTTCGAGGTCCCTTCCAACCCCTAGGATTCTGTGATTCTGTGTAATCTGTATTATCTTAATGGATATCATCATTAAAATATGATAAACCTTTGAAGCCCATACTTGTTGCTGATTCCCATAGAAATAACAAGTGCCCAACATCTCTAAAAAGAAAGCTTTTACTTAGATGCCTTACTACTAGGGATTTGGACATTTAACTTTTATAATGCAATGAAGTGCCAATGATGGACAACATGGCAGAACAAATAAAGTCTGTACTGAAGCACCTAATGTATTTTTGTTTTATATCTGTTAGATCTTGCTCATTGTCAGTCAAACCTTGTGGAACTCAGTAAACTTCTTCAAAATTTAGAAATACTGCAGAGAACTCAGTCAGCACCAAATTTCACAGACATGCAGGTAAATATGCTTGAACATAAATCATCAAAGCAAATCATTTGTTTTTTGTGTTAAGGGAAATATAGAGACGTCTGTTTACTCAGAATGATTTTCTGAAATCATAATAACTCTTGGATGGAAGATTTATCTTAATAATGTGTAAACAAATAAGATGTATTAATTATTTGAGTTAAATGATTAAGTAATTTGCAAAGCAAAGCTAGGGACTGTTACAATAGAAATAGATGTATACAATGAAATTGTATTTAAGGGATTTCTGTTGTGCTGAATAAGTTATTTTAAGTTTTTAAGGAGTGGAGACCCAAAGACTCTTAAAAATGGAGTTGCATGCTCTACAAAAGAGGGCATAGTACAAAGGTCCCAAGGGTTGGCCCATTTCTCAGTTCAGAGTGAGTTTTGACCACAAGAAAGCAACAGGAGATTCTAAATCCTAAATACTTTCTTCCTTTTTCACTCAGTTCTCTTGAGTACACAAAGCTCCCAGTAATGTTGGTGTGCTGGGAAGTCGAGTTCCAGTGAGGTAATGAGGCTTAACATTGATTTCAGGAAGAGGCGAACTCGTATGTTTCTCTGAGTAGCAGCAGAATAGAAATCCATGAGGATTTCAGGATCTGGTCCTAAATATTGTGCATTCTTGAAGAAAGCATACCAGTAGTTGTGCTAAATGAGCTAAATACACCATGTGATTGTAGACGTGTATGTGTAGCTACAACTGATCATTGCTGTAGTTGCAGGCCTTGGCAGTGGCATTCTTCTCTTTACTTCCTAATTTGTAGATGTCTAATGCTACAATTCTTTACTAACTTACTGTACTGTCTGTGTTGCTTGTGTCCACTTAATAGTACTTTGTCGCTTTTAACTATTTGTGTAATGTAGGCTAACTGTGTAGATATTTCAAAGAAAGAGAAGCGGGTCACAAGACGATGGAGAACAAAAAGTGTCAGCAAAGATGCAAAAATTCAACTTCAGGTACTGAATGCACAATGTTTTACTTTACACTGTACTTTTAGGTTAACTTTAAGCATGAAATTATATATTAGCTGAAAGTGGGAAGTCATTGTACTGTCTCTTATGTTCTTGACAAAGTAAATTAAATCTCAGTTTCTTGTTTAAAACTTACAGAAGATAGTGAGAAAAATACTGATTTTACTTTCATTCATATGAAAACATTGCCCTCTAGGGAAAGGAGGGGGATCTGAATACTAGTCAATTCAGGTGCAGAAAAGGCAATATGTGTGCAGCACATGGGGATACTGATGTTCTATCTCAGATTTGCCAAAACAGACACTTGAACAGGTGACATCAAGCTAAAAGTAGAAAACATGAATGAAATACTAAACATACCAGTTGTCTTTGTCAAGACTTATACTGGGAATGTTACTAATGAGAAGGATTTTCATGAACATTCTCTTGTGGAAAAGAACAGTGTGGAAGCAAGCTGAATAAACCAAAGAATAAATTACATGAAGGAAGAATTTACCTCATCCTGCCTTAGAGCTGAAAAGTAAAAACGCAGAAATAATCATAATACACTTGTATGACTGTTAGATGCAAACTATCTTGCTATGTTTTGTCATAAGTAGTTGTATGTTTTGAGGTCTAATCCAAAACCTAATATTTTTTTATAATTGAGCAACTGATAGTGAAGACTATGTTCAACTGACTTCAGGAGTGAACAGTCACCCCTGTGCTGTCTGCTACAGAATAAGTAAATGTCAGTAACTTTTGATCCATTTAAATTCCTTAAAATTAATGCAAACTTTGAAAGCTTTTAGTGTATCCCCTAGAGGCACAATAAGGAACTTTCTGTGACTCGTTTAAGATTCATAATCTTAAGGAAAGAAGAGATTGCAGTTGCATCAGCTTTCTCCCTACAGCTGTTGTAGGTGTTTTTTTCTTTCTACCTGTTATACTAGATAAATCACTATGGATAGAACAAAGAAGCATCTGTTAGTATTAAACAGGCTTATTAACAAAGGAATTTTGGTGATTGATGTCATGTCCTATTACCTAGATTTGAAGGATCACTGTGCTTCCCTGCTGCTGAATAACATAGGCAAATAAAAATATCAGGAAAATGAATGCAAGTATTTGGTGCCTTTGAAGAAGCACTGCCTGTTCTTCTTTACATGACACAGTGGTCTCAGAGAAATTCCTCTCCATAAAAATTATGAAAAAAATTATGAAAGCAGTCAATGTATGATGATCTAGGGAGGGTGTCACTTCTGGCTTGATAATGAACTCTGCATAACCTGGGTCAGCATTGACTCCTGGCAAGATTAATACTAAAAATGTAAGGCTTATTTTGTTAGAGCAAAGCATTAATGACTGATTTATAAAATAATGTGAAATGAAACAGAAACAATAAAATAATTCTAAATTATATGGAAGACAAAGACTCCTTTTTTGGCTGTTCCATTATCTTGACTCAACACATTGTTTAGTCTTCCAAGGGCTGTCCTGTCCCATGAATGGTCTAGAGCTGTGATCTGTGGAAGATGGCCTCACTCTGACTCCATGTTATTCCTAATTTTCTCATGTTGCCATTCCACTAAAATGTGGATTTCCTCCCATGCCTAGGTGCTTTTTAAGCTTACAGTCCCATTTGTTCTTCTGTTAGCCATTCAGCTAGCTTCATTTGCCTTCCTTATAGGTAATTATTTTCAAAACCACTCCAAGTTTTTATAAACTGTTTATCATGGCATCTACTACTGAGAATAATTTGTGGCTGTTTCTTCATGGTGTTGACACATGATTTGCTATTAAATGGTTGATATTTGGTATTAAGAAAACTTCTGTTCTTTTCTATTCCCTATGCCTCCATACATCATCTTAGTTTTAGGGGATAATGCTAATACTAACATACTAACTTTAAGCTAGTTGCACTATTAATTCTATTTGAAGTACTTGCACCTATTTATTTTAGAATGAGCAGTGGTTAACTACCATCAAAAGAGCATAAAACTACCTTCCCAGAGCATAAAAGTTAGTGAGCTCTTTACATAGGTGTGTCTTGTTCACATGTAGTGAGGAATGAGGGTGTAATTTTTGCTAGCTTAGCATCCCCTGTGTAAGATGCAAGGAGAGAATTCTCCCATCCAGATTTTATATTGTACTTGTTACCAGCTTTTTGTTAATAAGATAGCTTTTGTTGTATTTCTGCTAGCACATTCTGCAATATGAATGCTAGGTGTCTAATGTGTTTAGAACATACTTTTTCTTGTAAGAAAAGCTGCTTGCTTTATTTCTTAGAAATATTTATTTACCAATTAAGTATACCAATTCTGTATGCCATTAACTTTGATCACACAGCTAATTCCAGTGACTAGAGTGGGATTACTCCCAGAAGTAAAATTGAGTGTAGCATGTGTGTATACGTTTGCAGGTTTGGGAGTTTAGTATTGCTAAATTGTTTAGAATTAACAGATTAAATTGCAGGCCTTTACTTGGGAGTAATACATGGACTGCTTCTCTGAAGAAAGATTGCTTTTATAAAGGAGGTTTATTTTGTTTTTAAAAAACTTAAAGTCTTATGAAAATGGCCTACAACAACAGTTAGTTGACCTGTGTTCCTTCATTTTACAATTGATTCTTTTGTACAAAAATTGAGTTGTGTTGTGGGTTTGTTTGGGTTTTTTTTCCCTTTGGGTAAAAGATCAATTTTCATTCTTGTGACAATCTAAAGCTCTTCAAAAGAAGAAAAAAATATTACTGAAAAGACATAAAATGAACTAACATTGATTTGATTTTCCTCAAAAGCTCGGAGTTGTGAAGTTCCAAGACTGTTTTTTTGTTTTGTTTTGTTGTGGGTTTTTTTTTCCCTGGGGGAACTAGTTTAATAGAGAACTATATGGTATGGAGCAACCTGAAAAGTCATCTTGCTCTACTGAAGCCTTCAGCTCAGAAATGGAACCAGACCCAAAGATTGGCATATATATTTGTACATATCTCTCTCTCTCTGTTACATATATAGTTAGATATGTCCTTATCAGTTAAACAAGACTATTATTCCAAACTCACATTCACAGATTAGACATACTTCTGTAGAGAACAAAGAGCTTTATGATATGCATATGATGCGTTCTCTGCATTAACAAAGTTTGTACTCCATATTTAGAGGTTACGTACATGTTTTTAATGCATTTTATAAAATGTTACAAAGCAAAGCTTCTCTTACTGTGATCATTAGGCAACCATTCATTGTCAGTAGCACTGCCACTAGTATCATCCAGAGGGTGAAGGCTGTGACCATTCTCAGATGCAGCAACCCTACCAGCAGGAATGTTACAGGAGCAAGACACTTCAGCTAATAATTGAACTATGATATCCTGTTCTTCAGCGTGGTCTCCACATACCCCATCTATACTATTGTTATTTATATGGCACCCAGGCTGCTTTCAGAAAAAGTGAAAATGTGTGTAGATTTAAAGATACCAAAGTGGCTATAGGTGAAGATATAGGTGAAGAAAGCTGTAAATGGGTTGAAAATTGTTTTCTAAAAGCAGAAATGTGGCTTTTCTAGTCTTCTAAAAATCTTAAAATGGCTTCAAAATAATGTCATTTTGATTGTACATGAAATAGAAGGACAGTATGATAGCTGTGGAGTTCCTCTGCATTAGACAATTACTTGCTTGACTTTAATGTATCGTGATGAATTTTCTTAAAAGTAAAGTAAAAATGAAATTAAGCAGGATGAGGCCATAAGTTATGCATGCAGAAAAAGTAGTAGTTTTTGGAATACTTAGTTTTCATTTGTGCTGCTTTATCTGAGTTTTTGCATTGCTTTGGAAGCCAAGCCTTCAGTAATGTACAGAAGTAACTTGAACTCAAAAAAGGTGGTATGTGGAGAAAATGAACAAATAGGCTCAAGGATGGACATGGAAATGCCAGAGCTGTGCAGAAGAATCTTTTTAAGTGAGCTTACTATAACATATGCACTGAAAAGTTTGACCATTGAGATCATGCACTTCCACTAATGCAAAGTGATCTCTTTCAGAATTCATCTTCTAGATGGTCAAGTTTGGATTTTGTATTTTCTGCCATGCCACAGCATCCTTTTTGTTTTCTTATTCCATAATTGTCTTATGACTCTGAATGGCAATGCTAATAGTTTTGGGGTTTTTTTGGGTAGTCTTAGTGAGTGCACTGCAGTCCAACTCATCTGGAGATAATTTTAGTGAAGTATCAAGCTTTTTTATGTCTCTGGCATACACAACTGAAAACATGTGATATGTCCTCAGAATGTGTAGGCCATTAGAGTTAACAAAATTGAAATCCACTTAAAGACTCTCCCTCTCCCTTTTCTGATCATCTTTCATCTTCCTGTGTCCCATCACCCCTTCCCTCTCTTTTTCTACTTCCTTCTCGCATTCACTGTCAGGAAGGGCCAGCACCGAAGGGCCAGTTCAGCACAACACGACGCCGACAGAGACTAGCAGCTGCAGTGGCTACAACAGTGAGTGGATTTAAAAATTGAGGGATAGCTCTAAAGATGGGAAGCTGTGTAACTTGAATGTATAATAAGCTTATGAAAATGTTTCTTGCACTTTTTGGAGGTGTCCATGCTACCCACTTTCAGCTGAGTTTCCTAGAAGTGGTCAGGCCTGACACAAATGAATTCCATAAATGTGGGTCTGAGCTTATTTACATGGTACATGTCCCTCCTCCTTTATGCAAGTGCAAGTGATGGTTAGATTCGGGCCCTGCGCTATTTGAACATATCTTTGACATACTCCACTATATACTGTACAAAATGAAAAGAAATTGCCACATTCTGCTAAAAGATCATGACAGTCTGTAGCAAGACAGCAGAACCAAGGAGAGTTGTTACAAACAACCACAGAATTATAAAATGTCCCGATTTTTTTTTAAGATAGTGTAAGGTTAGCCTTTTCATTTGAGACACTTTCTGTTTACATTCCATAATCCGAAAAAGTCATATTACTACCTCCAGTGTTTGTATTTAGTGTTGCTAATTCTCTAGGTCTTTGATGTAAATCCTGGAGCTATGAAATCAACACAGGGTCTGGGAATTGGAAGGGGTAAGTGCTGTTTGTGAAATCAAGTTGGCATCAAAAGAATATCTTCAGCTGCTACTTTATCAGGAAAGCACTTATTAGGAATGCACAGCATTAGTACTAATCCATCAACCGACTAATACAACAGCTAGATGGGGAAGACTGTGTAGCCAAAGGTTGAAGTGAGCTTTAAATGCATACCCCTTACCTAGCCCCAAGCAGTGAATGTCTTCACCAGGCTGAAGAGTTCCAGGGTCTGCTGCTCCAGCCTATAGCTAAAATCCCCTAGATCAGACGTAGCTTCTGCTTAAGCCTGAATACCTTGAACTCCTGCTACCCAAACCATGAAACTCAGTTACTGTTAGGCTCTCCTAAAAAGCATGAGAGAAATCTTTCTTCAGTTCCCAGATTAACTCATCTGAATTTAAACCCCTCAAATCAGTAGATGTGGAATGCTCTGCTCAATAATTGATATTTCGACCTCATTGGTCTACCTGCCTAAGCAGAGAAGTCAGCCTGCTTCTCAGTTTGCATGGCTGAGCAGGGCAGTGTCAGTGGGATCCTCTAACCAACAGGTTCAGCAGTAGTTAACAGTGTTGGCAAGAGCTGTACCAAGGAGTGCTCAAGTGGAGCAAATACAGCTGGATGTAGACTGCAAGGCAGTAAGAGTCCAGGGAATCAGTGAGCTGTTACCTGCAACTGAAGTGAGGACCTGGTGAGTGAAGTCTTGGAGTAGCTGGAAAAAGCACGGAAGGAAGGAAAACTAGAGGCACCAAAATGATTCTGCAGTGGTTGCAGGGGTCATGACAATAGCTTGTTCTTGCTGGCTGAGGTAGCAAAGTGTTTGTCTCAGATGGTGAAGCTATGCGTATAGACTGAGGGATACAGAATGACATCAGTTAAATGCATGGCAGAAAGAGGAGGTTTTCCTTACAACACACTCTACCAGGAGCAGTCTGTTCCTACATGAACACTTAATTCTGAAGAAGGTGATGGGTGAGTGGGTGTTACACCTATGTTGTAAAGCAGTCAGGATGAGGTACATCTGGGGTCATGTCTAGAAGAATGTGTGTGGAAGAAACCAGAGTGATGCATCAAGAAGCTAAATATTTAAAAAAAAACCCTCAAAAAAAACCCCCAACTGAAAAAAGAATGAGTAATAAAGTCTGTTGTCTATTCAAGAGAATGAAAGAATTTGTTCAATGTGGGTTTTTTCATCTGTTGTGAAAAGTAGCTTGAAAATTTTTCTAGGAGATGCACATGAGGAGAGTTCATGTCAGTCAGCAGTTCAGTATTTTTGGTTCTTGTATTTTAAACAGTCGGCAAAGCAGCCACTTGTCTCTCTCATATGAATGTATATTTCTTGCAAGCACTGTGACAGTATTTTTAAAATATGTAAATGCTGTTTCTAGGACATACTTTAAAATGTTATTTTCCCAATAAGCCTCGCTGCAGAAACATTGTTTTATAGTCTAGCTAGCTGAGGTATGGGGCAGAAATTGTGGATCTAAAGCTGGTCTCTTCAGCTGGGTTCATCACAAAGTGACTAAAGAGCCCTCTGCCGTGTGTGGGCAGCCTGGCTGCAGCTCTGTCAGGATATGCAGGGCTGGGGCAACCTGCTTCATTATCACAGGCACATGGACTCTTCCTCAAGCTCCTGCACTGTAGCTGGGACCAGCTTTCTTTCCTGCCTTCTGGATGGGCTTGAGGCTTGGGTATGTGCTCCAGGCACACACATCTGTCATGTAGTCACCTACGCTGCCCTCCTGGAGCCACCTGGAGCAATTGAACATACGCAGTGCTCCCAGTCAGAAAGATCTGGGAACATGCTCTCCAGTATAAGGAGTGAAAAGGTATTGTAAAGGAAACTTGAAATTAATCTACATTTAGTCACGTTAGTTAATTTAACCTAGTTTTGTTGGGCCATTGTGAGAAATAGTCTGATACTTATGAAGAAGATAATAGACTGAAGGCCAGTATGAACTGAAGGAATTTTTTCTACATCTCAGGTTAATGAAATCTTCTTGATATGAAGCTAAAATGAGGTCAAATAAAAAAATACCTACTTTGTTGATATAGCTGAAAATCAAAATGCATGAGAAAAGAGAATAAAGTTTATACTGGATAGGTGCCATAGAGATATTATTTTATGTGCTGTATGTATCTGGAAATTGAGGAAGAACAGAATAGAAAATGGCATTTTGCAGAATATGCTCATGCATGAAATAAGATGTGTTGAATAGATCCAACAAGATTTTAAGGGTTTAGTTGGGTAATCAGAAACCTAGAACATATACCGATGACAACTTTTACAGGAAGAAATTGATAAAACCATTCCAAATATCAAAGTACAAATTTCAAATACTGATGGTAGTATAGAACTTATCTGTTGATAAAAATTCTTAGTAATATGACTTTTTAAGTTATCTCCAGCTCTGTATCATGCCTTGGAAGACATGTTTGATATTTTGGCCCCATTTTTCATGTTTAAATACTTACATTGGGCTGCAGTGTGGAAATTCTTGATTTATATGTTTGATCAGTATAATGAAATAAGTTAGATTTAATGTGCTCAATGTGTTTAACAGTGCTCAATATTTAATTAACAGAATGTAGTTCTGCATGCCTTTCCTTTGCATTTGAATTTGAAAATTGGGTTCTTAGCCAGATTTTAATATAGATGTGTGTAAATTGTAAAATTAAAGTAAAATGCAACATATGCTCACACACACACACATCATTATATATAACAGTGGTAGTCATACACTGCATATGTAGCATATAGGTAAACTGTTCAGCACATGTGGTACATATTTTTATTACTGTACCTGAAAAGTATAGGAGAAGTGGAAACATTAATAGTAAACTAAATTCTTTGCTCCATTTTACTAAACCGTACTAAATCTTTGCATTTATTTATGGTTCGTGTACTTTAACTGAAAATCTGGTGGAGTTTTGATTTTGTTGGTTGTTTAGTTAGAAAAAATATAGAAAGACTATATGCTTTTTCCCTCTTTATAGTTGACATACAGTGAGTTTCAACTGAAGATTTACCAGTAGTTTTGAAAAACTTCAATGATTTATTTGATAATACTATATCCTCTTTCTAGATCTGTGGAGGTACTTGCATACTTTAAACGTTGGTGTTGTAACAATAGAGTCGTACTACCTGTACCCTCAAATGTCCAAATATAAAGTAGCATGTGTCACAGTTCTTTGTCTGTTTCGGTGAAAAATTTCAAGAGAATTCTGCAGCAGCTGCGCTGAGATTTAGAAGAGTAAAAAGCTGCATGTTTACTCTTACCTTGTTCTTCACATTGTGAGCGAAGGCTTCTGTTTTCAGAAATTTGTATTTTGCTTCAACAGAGTCAAAAGGTTGGTTGCACCTTATACAATATTTCTTCACTGTTTCTCACTGTAGGTCCCTTTTAGCGCCACAATGTCACCCGTTCGACTGCATTCATCCAATCCCAACCTTTGTGCTGATATCGAGTTTCAGACTCCCCCAAGCCACGTGACAGACCCTCTGGAGTGCTCTACTGAGTACATGAAGCTTCAAGAAGAATTCTGCCTGATGGCACAAAAAGGTAACTGGAAATGTCAAGCCTTTCCTTTATTGTGTTTCTCTGTTGTGTTTCTTTATTGCCTTCACTTAGTTATGGCCATGGCATTCATCTGCATTAGACAGTATTGTATAAGAATTTTTGGCTGGTCAGGTGGCTTACATAGGGACAGCATGTTTTATCCTTAGTACATTTTCCATGAATGTCATGAATATAGAGATAGGTAAACTCTGTCTGACGGATTTATTTTAGAAGTCATCTGAACTACTTTATGCACCTTGTAAATACGTAACTGAATTTGCAGATGTTTTGTTTCTCAATAAAATGCTTTCTTTCTCCCCAAAGATAAATCGGAATGTTACCAGTACGTATAATGTGCGATTCACCTTTGTGCAAGGTTTTCTATGTCAGTGGAAACAACAGAAGAAAAGTTTATTACTAGAATGTACTTTAGAAATGCCATTTTATTGTGAATAAATGAATGGTCCTACAGACTGAAAAATACTATTCTTTGAAAGTGTTTGTTATCAATTTACTATCTGTTATATAACAAACACAGGAAAAAAGTGAGACTGGTATCTTAAAAAATGTCAAAAACCTGTTTAAAGACCATGTAATCCTCTTTATCAGTGCAACATTAAATCTGATTTTTTTGTTATTCTGAAAAGGAAAAAAAAACAACAAAGAAAAGAACACACATTGGACATAGGTTTTTCATATATGCACCTTTCCATACGTTCAGCAGTAAGAATATGCTCAGATGACATATGTGTGAATGTACAGTATGCTCATTACAACCTCAGGTTGTGTTTGTACTTAATTTGATGTGGATTACTTCAAGTTCAGATCCTTGTTTCAGATTTCCATAATTCTGGGATGGAAATCTCACTGTCTTTATTGCTGAAATATTGTAATAGATGTCAATGTACAGTTCTGTAGCTGATAAAACACTTGTTTTCTTCTCTTCTTTTTGCTTAGTGCATTCTCTTTTGAAGTCTGCCTTTAATAGCATAGCTATAGAGAAGGAGAAGCTTAAGCAGATTGTTTCAGATCAGGATCTTACAAGCCACAATGCTCAAATAGCACACCTCAGACAGTCCCTCTCTCAGGTATGTTCTTGACTTGATTTCAAGCACATCTAACTTGCCAGTTGCACTGTTTCTTTTGTATTTGGGCCATTTCCTGAGGTAGAAGGAGCCAAGAAAAAGCCAAGTTCTTGACATATGTTCTGTTACAACATATGTCTAACCTCAGTCCATGTGCTGGTGAAAGATATTATTTGTTTGTGTAAGCAAATATCTGTTATGGTTTTCCAAATTAAAGAAAAAGGATGAAGTGGTTTTGTACAAATACTAGGTGTCTTTTCTGGCTGTTTCCAGCACAGCCCAGAAGATATTCTTGTTTTCTTAATTAAGTTTTACATTTTGACTGTATATTTTCAGATATGTTTTATATGTCCATGTCTCTTAACTGCAAAAGGAATCATGGGTTACAGGATAATCATGGGTAAATTGGATTTTCAGATACACAACTGTTACTGTCCAGTATTTCTTCCACTTAAGCCAAAGGGAAAAATTATCATTGGCTTTAGTAGGAAGAAGAGGTAAAATGACAGTAAGTTCTCAAGTTGCAAAATAACTCAAATTTTTAAATTAATTGTCAAGGAAACATGAAAGCTTCTAGTCTGAAGAATGGATTTGTGTGGAGTACTGCATCTGCAAGAAATATGAGCAAAGTTTTAAAAGCAGACAGAACTTCACCCAAAGCTATATCATTTTGTACACTGTTACTGTGTTGAAGGTTTTTGCTATGAGATTGAAATTGATGCATAATGTTTCTATAAATACAGTGGCATATCATGTTATGCAGATTGATCACGGTGTGTTGTAATAAAGGATAAGGACACGAGATAAGGATAACCATTTCTGGTTATTCATACAAATTTAACTAAGACCTGTGAATACTTATTAGCAACTGTGTATGAAATAGGTGATCATCTTTTCTTTTGTTCCTGGCCACCAGTGTCTGTCTAAAAGTCACTTCAGATCAGAGTTTCAATGGGAAATAAGTGGAAATTTGACCTTACTTGGGTGGCCAGGTTTAACCAGTATCATGACTCTGTTTGAGCAGTTTAAGAAGCTACTGCCAGGCTGCTGTTAGTCATCATCTTCCCTTCCTGGTAGATGGCAACTGTGAACATGCTTAGACCATTTCAGAACAAAGCAAAATAGGGTAATTTGAACTGATAAGTGACAGTTTAAGCTAACCTATTTTACTTTGGTCCTACTTTGTTTCAATACATTCATGCAATCTATTCCCTAGTCTGCACTAGGGTGAGGCAGAAGAAAATTCTTACTACATTATAACAGTAATTTTCTGCTAAATCAGTATGTCTGTCTGTTGTTCTTTTCTATAATCCTCAGTGCTGAGTATGTATTAGGGTTAAGTCAGTTCGTGTTCTAGGTATGTAAAATGATAACTTTTCTGGATTTCAGAATCTTGAAAGAGTCTTCCTAGAAAAACAGACAATGCATATATATGCACCCAAATTTACAATCTAGACTGAGTTTTAAAAAAGGAGAAAAATCAGCAGATACCAGATAGCAGTTGAATTCTATTAGTATTTGTGAAGCTCTAAGGGATTAGTAGTTTGAAATAAGTGCACATATGCAAATATATCAATTTGATCTGGATGAGCAAACACCCAATGATACTAGCAGTTGTGTTGTGTTTGCTGGAATGCAAACAATTTCCTTTTGCAGGCTCTAAGTGCTGGTAACATTGATTCAGAAAGGGCTGTATGCTAGTAAACCAAGAATTGCCTCTAGGCATTTTGTGGGTAGTTCCCGTTTGTTGTTCTGCCCTTTCATTTGTTCTTGCTGCATTCACTCCCCATTTCCATGATGTACATAACCCACCAGTATACCTGCCAAGGAGCTATCTGAAGAATTAAGGTAGAATGTCACTGTTATAATGTGGGAGAATGTCTGTCCTCCTGAAAATTACTGAAAGCAAACCAACCAAAAGATGAAATCCTGTTAGAGAGGATCTCAAAATAGGTATCTCTCTAAAAATGGAAGAGAGGAGGTTCTGTGATTTCTTAGGAAATTGCTGGAAAGAACACTTACTTTTTAATTTTAAATGAAATGTGCAATTTTTATTTTAAGGCTCTCAACCAGAATGCTGAACTAAGGAGTCGCTTGAACAGAATACATTCAGAATCTGTTATTTGTGATCAGGTTGTCAGTGTAAATATTATCCCTAGTCCTGATGAGGTAAGACTTTGGCCTTTAATGGATTTAGAGTACAATCAAACCTTGCTAATTCTCACTAATAGCTGAAATACACCTGGCAAATTATAGAATTTTTGTGACTGGCAAGTGTTCATTTATAGAAAAAGTCAAGATTATAATTTCCCTACATAAAATAAAAATTCTGTCTTTCATTTTGCGTTTCAGATCTCATGAAAGAACTCAGTTTGGTCTCTGCAGAGAAACAGGGAAGGATTTCAGGAATATTAATTGTTGGCTGTGGGAATTAGTGAGGTTTTACTGTATTTGAATATAACACACAGTAGCTAACCAATTCTGTATCTTAGTTTCTCACCAAATCAACAGAACAGTTTAGTTTTTAATGGCCTGATCCTTCAAGTGCTTGAAGGGCCTGATATCTTGAGTAGCCCTGCTGAAATCAAAAGGTTCAGTCTATGAACCAATCACTATACTAATATAAAGTTTGCAACGTCTAGTCTGTCTTGTTTTGCTTTCCTCAGCCAATAGATTACCGAACATTTGTATTAATAACAAGTCAGCTTCCCTCATGAGAAGGACAAATCTGAATTTGCAAGCTGTAATATGTTACAATTAATGTGGTCACTTTGACAACCATTCTGCTTGCGTTTTACCAAAATATTTTTCATTCGTCATTTCCAATAATTTTTTTCTACGCATATGCCATTTCAATTAACATACCCTTGTCTCCTAATCATTTCTTTCAACAAGAAAGGAAGGTGAAAATATGTTTCAAATTACTTTTGTTTATTTGCTTTTTGAAAATGTCCAAACAACTTTTCCAACAGTCCAGCATGTTGGAGACTAGCAACAGTAAGAGGTGAAAGGGTGCCACAGCACAGGAATCTGCAGTGAAGTTCTGAGCAATGACCATCTCTCCTATTTTGTATTTTTTTGTTGGTTAGCGGTTTCTTTTTCATACGACCAATGTTATCCTGGTACAAGTGTGTCTGACTGAAGGAGTTTTTCAAAGAGGATCCCATATCTGTCATTCACTTCTTCTCTTGATTGCTTTATATATATATATATACACACACACACATAATCCTTCCATGTGTGGATAATGCCTGTGTGAGCATCTTTTTCAGGTAGGGGCATGTATGTTTTTCAAAGTGCCTCTAGCTTTTACAAAACTTGAAATTTTAATTACTTCCTGTAAAGAAAGCAGTGAAATGAGCTTGTGTTTCTGTCATAATTCATCAGGCATCATAAACCATCTACAAGCTTACAAGCTCCACTGAAAAAGGAATGGGTTTTGACCTCTTGGCTTTTTCATGTTTTTTTGTTTTTTTGTTTGTTTTTTTGTTTGTTTGTTTTTCTTTTTTTTTTAATTAGTGAATTTTGAGGCAACTATAGAGAATAATTCTACAGGATTAAGATGTCAACAAAGCCATTTGCTGGGCTTCTGTAGTAAGATTAATGGGGATGGAGCTGCAATTTGAAAAGTTAACTGTTTAGAAGGGCTTCAGTAGTTTCATCTGTATTACGTGCCAGAAGTTAAATGCTGTGTAAATTAAAGGATTAAGTCAGGAAGCTTGTTTCTCTCCAAAGCAGCAGCTCCTTTGGTGGAATGGTATAGGGAGGGAATCTTAATTTTTTTTCCCCCTTCTGAAAGCAAAAGCCTATAGGGTAACACATTGAAACCTGGTGTTCCTCCCCTCAAAAGCAGGAATAGCAGAAAGAGGAAGATAATTTTTTTGAAAATAACTTATAACTCCCTGACCTTATAAAGCTTTCTATTTGAGTTTTGGTTGTGTCAAGGCTAGTTCCCAGTGATGTAATTTGTTATAGCCAGGTGTCTTTTCATCTGAATTTCATGGTTGAACTTGTCTAAAACAATCTAGCTATTGTCCACAAAATCATTTCTCTGGATACAAAACTAGATCTGTGATTACTCATGCTGCTAAAACTTACCAGTTGAGCAGGACTCAAATGAAGAGGTGTTTCTCACTGCTCAAAATGCACTTTATTTTGTAATTGTCAAAGTCTCACCTGTTACGTACACACGAAGCCCTACTAAAATGCTATCTTTACTATTTGAGCTTATGTTTGGCATAGAAAAATTATTCAGGTGATTTACCACTTCTATGTGTAGTTCTTTTATATTAAAAAGAATACTTTTATATTTCTGTGATTTATTTACAGACAGGAGAACAAATTCATGTCAGTTTGCCACTGTCTCAGCAAGTTTCTAATGAGAGCAGGCTGTCTATGTCTGAATCCGTTTCAGAGTTCTTTGATGCGCAGGAAGTGCTTCTGTCTGCCAGCTCATCAGAAAATGAGGTAGGCTATGACAGCACGATGCAGCTTTGGTATTGAACAGATTTAGGTATTGCTGCCACTAGTGAATTATATTATTTTTTTTTTAAATAATGACACTAAGAATAAAAAGGTATCAGAATGTGTAAGGTGTAGATAAATGAAACGGAGACTCTCTTGTGATGGGGAAGTTCCTTGAAGTACAAAACGGAGTTGAAAGTTGTTTGTATCAGTAGCTTATGTTCAGTACTTGTCCTTGCTAGACTGTGGCAGTTTCAGATAAAGATAACATAGACAGAAGCAATTGTGTCTGACTATGCAGTCAACTAATTTATATTTTTAAATATTCTTTTTAAAAAAAATCTTATAGTATACATATAAAGTTATTCTTTGTAATCAGAGAAGTAGACAAAAGCCTTAAAAATTGGCTTGCTCAAGCTCAAAGTTGAAGCAATCAGATACAGCTTAGGCTCCTGAATCATGTTGCCGTCCAGAGCTTTCCTGTGCTATCCTGAATAAACTCTTCAATTTTTAAAATTGATTTATGTTTTAAAATACCCTTTTATAAAGCCACAGTAGTGCTGTGGTCTACCACAACTCTTCTGTAAAACTAAATAAGATTGTGCCACCATGTTTTCTCTTTGACAAGGATTGCTCGTGTGCCACAAGTTGGCACGACCACAGATAGAGGTGTTCATCTGAAGAATGGAATGGTTCTTTATGTTATTGCTTCTGGCAGGTGTAAAACACATGTTATCTCAATAGTCTGGATAGTCTATATCAGCATGGAAAATTGGTGGGTCTGTATGGTATAAACAAAATGGAAACTTTACAAAATCACCAAATGGTATAGGCCTCAGAACAAATACTCTGTCATCAGTAAGTACCATAAAATATTTTGAAACTAATATTACTGAAAAAAAAACTTTTTGTTAAAAAAAAAATCTTAAAAATATTCTTAACACTGATGTAGTTCTTGTTTTGCAAAATTATAGGTTAAAGTTTATATAATTTTTTGCTGAAACACACCTGCGTTTGATTGTTTGGTTCTTTACAAAGAGCACAAATCTGACTATCTCATCTCTTCTCCCTTCCCCTACCCAGCATGTTAGATTGCCAATTTTTTGTTTATCTCTGATCTCATTTGAAGTTGTCCTTTTGCAAATTTAATGTCTGTATTTGGCCTCAAAATAAAGAATTTAGAAACAAAAGGAGACCATAACATTAGTTTTGACACTCTTAGTGCATTGACGGTATGGGCTGATTGAAACATCCAATTGATTTAGTTAAAAGCTCTAATTGGGTAGAGATGATTTCTTTGAATATTAGTGTTTCAATTAATTATTTTTGTCTAATTTGTCAGTATATTTAATATGTATTTGACTTAATTGATATTTTATTTATATTTTAGGCTTCTGATGATGAATCTTATATCAGTGATGTGAGTGATAATATATCTGAGGACAACACCAGTGTTGCAGACAACATTTCTCGGCAAAGTATACTGCTATGTTTTAAACTTTGGGAAACTATGTTGGTTATGTTTATGTATCAGATTTACTGCATGTCTGTACAAGACCAACTCAGCTGAAATCAGTGAAGTTGGGCTTGCTTATTCTGGGGGTGGTTTGGTTCAATGGATAAGCCTGGGTTTTTTTTATCTGGTGCTTTCTTATGATAATGATTTTTCCCTTCCCAGTTCTTAATGGTGAGCTAACAGGAGGTGCATTCAGGAATGGACGGAGAACTTGTCTCCCAGCTCCCAGTCCTGACACCAGTAACATCAATCTGTGGAATATTTTGAGAAATAACATTGGTAAAGATCTCTCCAAAGTATCGATGCCAGTTGAGCTAAATGAACCTCTGAATACCTTGCAACATCTTTGTGAAGAGCTGGAATACAGTGAACTCTTGGACAAGGCTGCTGAAACAGATGATCCTTACGAGCGCATGGTAATAAGTTTAGTGTAGCAGTTCTTACATCTATATTAAAAAGGGAGCTGTTGAAAGGAGGTCTGTGCAGGGTCCCCCCTTGCTCTTTCTGTTGACAGACCTCCCTGCTGGGTCAGATGAATGCTGTGAATAATTACAGGTGGCAGGGTTGATCTGAACAAGGCTGAGGGACTTTTCTTGTCTTCAAACCAAGTCCTGCAATTGTGACTCATTGATGTGAAGATTGATCTCACTCTCTAGGACTGTATATGTAGGCATTGGCAGTTTCCAACCCCGCAGCATCCTTTCCTGGCTTTCAGTGATCAAGTCCAGCAGCTGCAAGAGCTAATCAAACCTGTGGCTGGTTTGTGATCAATGTAGGTGTCAATAGGATGTTTTCCTAGATAATTTCCAGTAGAGAAGTTACAAAACACCAAAACAAAATTTGCCTGGGCAACCTGACTTCAGCTCCCCTGTAAGTATGTCTTGGTTTTTTAACTGACAGCCAGCAGCCTATGTTCAGCTGTCAGGGTGTTTTGATCTGTCATGTCTCCTTTTCCTCAGAAGAAACAGAGAAAGGCTGTTAGGGGAAAGTTGGCAGTGTTGTTGCTGAACATATCTACTGTTTTCTGGTATAGGTTGGCAGCACTGTGAATAAATGGGAGAAGAGAGGTTGCCTGTGACTGACATACAGCCTCATGCTCAGGTCCATGAACTGCCACGTTGACATGGCCTGCAGGAGAGGGAAGGGTCCTAAGCACTGGTATTTTTATCTTGCCCCTGAAGAAGTTGGACCTGTCTTATGATAAGGGGTTGAATTCTTTATCATCATATGCTGTTTTCCTACAAGACTCCTTATTCCTCTCACAAAAGGGAGATTCTGTAAGGACTAGGCAGTGTTGTACTGAGTAGAGTAGTGATAAGCCTGGCCAAAGGTAGAAAAACAGTATCTTGTGCAGATTGTCATTTTATGGGACTGTTAAACAAGACTGACTGAGGCCATGAATTAAAACAAATTATATCCACAAAAGAAATAAAATTTATACTGGTTCTGGCTGAGATGTGTGGCTCCACTCTAAGGCATGCTTCATTTATTCAGATTTCATTCTGAGTGGAATGAGTTGCATGATACCACATTGTGATGGCACATACACAAGAATGTCTGCCTATTCACATTTACGTTCTTGTCTGTATTTTCACAGGTTCTCATAGCTGCTTTTGCAGCATCAGGCTATGCCTCTACATACTTCAGAGCAGGAAGCAAGCCATTTAACCCAGTGCTTGGTGAAACTTATGAATGTATTAGAGAAGACAAAGGATTTCGATTTTTCTCGGAGCAGGTAAAGCTTGTTTCTAGATAGATGCTCCTATTTAGATTTACACTTTGTTTTCTTTGTTTTATAATCTTTTTTTTTCTTTCAAGTTAGAATGGTTTGTTTCTTAGTAGTGAAGAAAGATTGTTAGTATGAGTGAACTTTGTTAAATGGTAGAAAGTTACGTTTTTATTGTAATCACAAGGAAGTGTTTTAAATACATCGTTTTAAATACAAACGTAAGTTGCATGTTTTCATGGCAACATAGGGTAATAAATAGTGTGAGCTATTTAATATTTTCATATTGCAGTAAAAACTGTGTTGTCTCAAATGAAAATGAATTGTTTTTAACTCAGCCAAACTGTTTTCCAGGTTAGCCACCATCCTCCCATTTCGGCCTGTCACTGTGAATCGAAGAACTTTGTGTTTTGGCAAGGTATACTTTTTTAATTCAAAAGCATAAACTCCTTTTTTATTAGCAAGTAAAAACTTTGTCTGTACAAGCTGAGCTTTGCATTTGGAACTTACTAAAAATTTCTATACTTACTGTTTTTGTAGTAACATATTACAAGCTGATGCTCTGAATTATTTCACTCCAAATTCTCATTCTTAAGAGTGAGCAAACGTGTTACAACTTCCCTTGCCACTTGTAGTCTATTTATAATTTTCTGCTTAATAGCTTTTTACCAAGAAAATTACTGTTACAAACACAAGCAGTTCTTTTTACACAGTTGAACAAGCAGTTCTTTTTTCCTTGTATCTACTGTCATAAGCATTTAATTTGTATCAAATGTTTTCATGAGAGATTTGACAATAATGTAGCACAGGTATGATTATTCCTAGAAGAAAATCAAACTTACCTTTAGTTTTTCTGACCTAATGTCATTTTCAGGTTTGGTTTTGTTGTTTTTTTTTCTTTTGTATTTTCATGGCAACATCATACTGTCCTGTTTTAAACAAGATGATCTGGCAGAGATCATCTCATGTGCCATGCAAATCACTGCAAGTGGAAAACTTTGGTCTTTTCAGTTTTTTAAATCTTTCACTGTTATATTCAGATATCAGGTGGAAAAACAAATTCTGGGGGAAATCAATGGAAATTCTGCCAGTTGGAACCTTGAATGTGACTCTTCCAAAGTAAGCTACCATTCTGTTTCCTTTTGTTTCCAGTCTTTACTGTGATCTAATCTTTGCTGCCTTGTGAATGGATTGGGAGAAGGTTGAATTGTACATGAATTATGCTGATGAGAGTTAGTGCCTAGCTCAAATCTCTCCTTAGTGTACAAGTGGGGATACTGAAGCATTTTTGAGCCTGAAGATCCATTTGGGTTTTTGGAGGAAAAATATACAAACTCTCTAGAAAGTGATAGGCAGAGGGGGATAGAAATGTTGTGGGAGAGAGAACCCAAGTTTTATATGTACAGTACTGATCAACTGTTCAGAACAGGACTGCAATATATAGGACTATATAGCAGCTAGCATTGTCCTTACTAAGGCTCTCAATACTGCTAAGTGTTCTCTCAGCACAACCGCTAGTAACAACTTCAGGTCATTTTTCAAAATGTAGATAAGCCGAAACATGTTCTTCAGATGTTGACAGACTAGTGAGAAGAAGTTTCACCACAGACAAGACTAGTTGCAAGTTGTAAATCCCAAGAATAGACAAGGAGAGGATGCTTTGAACATGTCTGCTGGTTTTGCCATACTATTCCTGCTCCTGTACGCTGCAACCAGCCTTTCCTTCTGCTTCTAACAGTATGGCATCACACCAC
Organism: Aegotheles bennettii; assembly: GCA_013398125.1. Taxonomy (NCBI): domain Eukaryota; kingdom Metazoa; phylum Chordata; class Aves; order Caprimulgiformes; family Aegothelidae; genus Aegotheles; species Aegotheles bennettii. Next base: position 118,952 of record VZRW01006589.1, read on the forward strand.
TTCCTCTCTTTATCATGAAATTGAAGTAAACACATTCATGAGCATCTTTGTCTTTTGTCTTCATTCTTTCTGAGGAATATGGTCTTGTATTTATGATAATGGAGCTATGTTTTACTCTTTTGTCTGTAATGATCATGATTAATATATGTTACCAACTAATTGTTAACCCGTTCTCAGGTACGGAGACTACTATGTCTGGAACAAAGTCACTACTTGCATACATAATATTCTTAGTGGAAGGAGGTGGATAGAACACTATGGAGAGATAACTATCCGAAACACAAAAAGCAGTGTTTGTATTTGTAAACTCACTTTTGTCAAGGTAACGTAAATATTCTAATACATATCATATATTAATAAAACTGCATAGTTTAAGTGTACATCAAGCTGTTTCTTCTGTATTCCTGAGATCCATATCCACATTTTGTCTGACCAACATTTGTAAATATCTAAATTGTGAAATGAGAGTGCGGTCTTAAGTAGTATGACTCTATTCCACTGAACACTTGATATCAGTGTGTTGCATTGCTGTACACCTGTGTGCTGTACTGTTGTTGGTTTTAGGTTAAAAAAGAAATGTTAGAATTTCTTTTCTATTACCACAGTGAACATGCAAAGTCACTGTGGATTTCTGTGCCATTTTATTTCTGCCTTTACTAGAATTTGGCAAGTCAGCATTTTATCTTTTTAGATTAAATAATTTTGCTTTGGTCCATAGTATTTTAATATTCAGACAAGGACCATACATAAAAACAGATCACTGTATAGCTATGTTACTATCAATTATTTTCCTTAAAATAAGTTTGTCTTCATATTGCAACAAAATACATCAATAACATTGCAGTGTTAGCAATGGTGTGTTACCACAAATCTGAAATTCATGTTTTGATGCATGTTCTGAGAATGGGCAACTCACTCAGTAGGTAGAGGTGTAAGAAATAAATGTCTATGAAAAGTGAAACAGAGAAGTGAAACAGAAAACAACAAATAACAACTAATACTGTCTGAATGTCTTCCCTGCTGCCATCAGTGATGTGCAGCACCCATCAAAGGATTCCCTTATATATGTACAGGTATATTTAGTATTTCTCCATATAAAAAGAAGAGTTAGCTGACTCTGATCTTGCAACTTTCAAAGTGTCGTTTTTGCTGAATTGTGTGGAATTTAGGCTAATGAACAACATTATAGTTCCCAGATGTGCAGATAATTTAAATACCTTTGTACCAAAAATACCATATGTCAAATTATTCAGTTTCTCATATACTAAATCAATTAATATTCAGATAATTTGAATTTCAAATTCTGATATTCTTGGTTCCAGGTGAGCTGTTCTGATACAAAATTTGGAAAGTTGGTGCCACATACTAAGATTCATGCAGTATATGTATTGGTACAACGAGTAACATGAAAAACAGTGTGAACTTGTAATTCCTTATTAAACTTCCAGGTGAACTACTGGAATTCAAATGTAAATGAGGTCCAGGGTGTTGTGATAGATCAAGAAGGGAAGGTGGTTCATCGCCTTTTTGGAAAGTGGCATGAAGGCCTTTATTGTGGAGTTGCACCTTCAGCCAAATGTATATGGAGACCAGGTAAGAAGCTTGTAATGAACTCTTAACAGGCAATGTAGTGTAACCCTGAAGTATGTAAAACTGTTTTAGCCATCAAAATACTGCTGGAGAAACTAAATTTCTGGCTAGAAACTGAACGAGAATTTACGTGAGTTTATAATAATGATAAGTGGAGATGTTCTTACAGGACATACGCTTCTACATATCAGTCTGACTCCTGGTCAAATATTCTGAGGTCTTGGGGTCAACATAAGAATAAAATTAAGAAACAAATTGGATGTCTGGGTTTGCCTGCCTGTGTTCTCTCAGAGAGCAGGCTTGCTTATTTGGATTCAACAAATAGAAGGTGTGAGCTCATTGAGTTTGTTGTCTTAAGGCTTTATTATCCTAAAGGACTGGTCTTCAGAGATCGTGAGTTCATGTGATTTCAGAAGCTGATTTCAACTTCCACACTGCTTGTTTACAGGCACTGAGGTTGAACTAGTCATCTTTTGCACCTATAGTATCTTTTATACATGCAGAGTGATTATCTAGATTTATCATTATTGTTAATATTTTGAAGCCTGCTCTGTGTTTGTTGATAGTATTATGAACCTTACCTTGCATCCTGCTCTGCAATGTCTGCTCTGACTGCCTTAGTGCTGGAGATGTTGGACAGTGCCCAAACGGTCTGAGTGAGCATTATGTTCCAAAATTAACTCTGGATATCAGTTAAGGTTAGCTGTTGTACAGATAAGCCCACTTTCTGGGGAACAAGAAACTATATTTAATTGGAAGATCTTGAAAAAATTATTATCTTCCTTCCTTTTTAAGTAAAAATTATTGTTTTGAATCTATTAGCATGTAATTACAACCTCTGAAGGATAAGCTGTTGACATTAATATTTAGTGAATGTTGTTTCACCTAAAGAATAGCTTTTGATTCTTTTTAATTGTATATAAGAATAAAATATATTAATACTTTTACTGTTATAATTTTATAAATAAATGAATCTGACATATTTAGAGTAATAGTTTAAGAAGCTTTTTTCTTTCTCATACATGTTCATACAGGCTCCATGCCAACCAATTATGAACGTTATTATGGCTTCACGAGGTTTGCTATTGAGCTCAATGAATTAGATCCTTTACTGAAAGATCTTCTTCCTACAACAGATGCGCGATTCAGGCCAGATCAAAGGCAAGAATACTTATTTATACACTTAATAGATGGTGGTTTTAAGACTGGGTTTGACTGAGTATTGAATTTTGCCTATTGTCTTCACTACAGTCTGAACTAAACTTTGGAGGATTCAGCTAGCAGAGAAGGTATTCAGTACTGAAATCAAATTTCTGCTTTACCTAGTTGAGGGAAAGTAGAAAACATCTTGTTGATATAGTAGATCTATAGTGCAGTCTTTGGGCAGAAGTAGGATTCCTCATAAACTGGAAAGACAGGGTCTGAAATGCCATTCCCTCCTGCTGTGAATGGAAGCAGCATTAATTCCCTCCTATTTCTCAGTTCATAGTACTTCAGCGTTCGGGATGTGCTGAAGTTACTAAAGAAAGTGTATGCTTTATGTGAGGTATACGTAACTGGGGAGTCATATCTGGGTTATTTTTGTTATATGAGGTTATGACTAGATCTGAAAGTGGGTACAACGCAGATGGCAGGCTTGGTTTTGCTTGTCGTTTGTGGTGACTGGTGCTAGAAAATCCCTTGTTCTAGGCACTGTGTGATTGCTATGAGACCTGCTGTTATTCACACAGGCTTTTGGAGGAAGGAAATATAGAAGCGGCAGCATCTGAGAAACAAAGGATAGAGGAACTCCAGAGAGGTCGGAGGCGGTACATGGAAGAAAACAGCATTGAATATGTACCCAAATTTTTTAAGTAAGTCTATTAATTTCAGTAGTAGGTCTCCATTTTCTATAGTGTGCCTGGACAAAATACTATAAGAATTACCACCAATGTGGTTTGTTAATTGTGAAAGCCTGTAAAATGGCAGTTTTAAGAAAAATAATCAGATACCTGATGTCTACCTTAAAAAATTTTTACATCATTTAAAGCTTCATAATTGAAAGATAATTTTCTCACAATGAGCAACAGCTATAGAAGCCTGCTGCACCCCTTGGCCAATGTTTTTTTGAACTTTGAAGTGAAATAGAAGTATGATATTAGGATCTAAGATTTAACTATGTTATTATTTTGAGTTATTGCATAAATAAAGTAATAAATAGTGACCTGAGCTACATCATAGTTTTATATATATATACATATATATGCACTTAAATTACAATTTATTTATTTTTAAGTGGAGGGGTGGGGGTTTTTTATTTGTTTTTAATTAAGCATTCTGAAACAAGAGGTAATTATACCAAATAGCCTGATGATTAGCATGAGGAATCAAAAGTGAAGATTGAACATGCTTCATGCAGTTTTGTAGTGAAAGATGAGCAAAATACAGAGGAGACAAACAATATAAGTGGTAAAAGGCTTCCATTCTGCAAGCTAGATTTCTTGGTTGATCCTCTGCATATAATCAGAATCTGCAATGGCCGAGATGCTTTATGTGGCTCTAAGACCTGCTCATACAGATCAGACAACAGATTTGTGATACTGGCTGGTTTCTAAATCTTCCACTTTTGACGCAGATAGAGGTTGATTTTTATTTTTAAATCCCTGATTGTTCTTCTGTCCTTTAGAAATATGAAATCAGATTTAGTATTGGGTTAGATCAGAGAGGCATGGAATTTGATTTCATATTGCATAAGAGCAGAGATCTATGGTCAGAACTTTTGCCCCCTCCCTCTCTCTTTTTTTTTTCCTCCTTTTTACAGGAAAGTTATCGACACCAATCAAAGAGAAGCCTGGGTTACCAATGACACCTACTGGGAACTGCGAAAGGATCCTGGCTTTAGTAAAGTAGAAATTCCTGTACTTTGGTAAACTAAGAATGTAGGTCTAGTAAACATATCACTCTGAAGAAAAAAAATAACTATGCACAATATGTTTCTTATAGCTAAGCGTGGTTTGTGGGTCTACGGACAAACCTATCATTTGCATTTATATCCATCTTTATAACGGACTTTTGAAAGTGCATTAGACCAGGCCCCTGACCACTTCTGGATCTTTTTAATTTTGCAGCAGTCATTAAAAAAAAGAAAAAAGAAAAAAAAAAAAAGAACCAGAAACCTTTTAAAGTTTCATACACTGAAAATTCAGAACAAAAGAAGCAAATGAGATATCCAAAGTTGCTCAGAAGAGGTGGTAAATGCAAAACTGCAACCGGTGCTTTAAACAGACATTAAGAGTAATGTAATTTAAATTAAAAAAAAAAAATTTAAAATAAAAAAAAAAAAAAAAAAAAAAAAGGAAGAAAAAGAGAAAAAAAGTCCATTTGTTTCAACTATTTTTGTTAAAAACTCCTGGATCACAACATTGTCATTTCTGGCTTGAGGCTAGTCCTTTGCTGTGATGTGCTTGGACTGACCTTTGTCAAAAAGATGCTTTTCTGGAAGCTGTTCCCATTCATATGCCATTGTTCATGCCTTAAACAAAATATGAAGATGTACAGTGAGTAATTTTAAAATATGTATGCTTAGCCTTGTGTGAAGGGCAGATTTTTAAAGCAGTAGAATTTTATCATGGTACAAATACTGGAGAACCTGAATTATTTAAAATCAAAAGACAACCAAACATCTAGCTATATTTCAGAGGAATGAGATCTACTGTATGTGCTTTAGCTTTGGAAGCTGATTGCATAATCAGACTGAAAAGAAATTGCTAACTGGTTGAATTTGAGACAATTTTGGTAAATGCATATGAATTGCTAGTCAAAAAGTTCACATTCTAAGTAACTGATGCCAAGATGCAGCCATCGCTTTCACCACTGTCTGGGTATAGTCTCACAGTGAATCTCATTTCCCTATACTGTTTATACAATTAGAATTCCCTGAAGCTTTGCAAAAGCATTAAAAGCAGAAAGATTTCATGGGAAGGTCTCTGGCTTCTCTCCAGAAACTGGATAGTACTGTAAATGCAACTGTTTTCTGCCACACGCACTGTTTACTTTACTGGCTCTGTTTTTCCCCCCATCCAATTTTCTTATCTAAATTTATATTTAAGAGTATGGCAGAGGCTCCCATGAATTGTATCTAACAACTACTACTTGTGTTGCCAAAATGGCTTTTGTGCAAAATTATATTTTACAGTTTTTCATAATGTGATTTTGTGTTTTTTGGTTAAGAACCAAGTCTCTTATGTGTTGCTAAGCCTCAATTGGTAGATGTGGGAGAAGGCTGGGCACTTTCTTTTTGAAAATCTCTGCAACATTAAACAGTAGGAGAGCAGATTTTAATAAGTGGGAAAAAAGTAATTTTATTATGTAAAACCTTCATTTCATATGGTATGATCTAGTCTTCCATTTTTATGCGTGTATTGTAGTCACTGATGATAGGTTAGATTTCATACTTATGCACTCTATTTCTTTCTACACATACACAGCGTACATAGTGCACTTGAATTTTTCTATTCAAGATTGATTCCAGTACTGAGACCTAAAAAAAAAATTATTAGATAGGTATGTGATCCTGTCAGCAGAGCTGCTTGAACAGTTCTCAGTATACAGTTCCCATACATACCCAGTTCTCCACCTGCTTCTTCCTTTTGCGGAGTCAGGTTCCTACAGAACTGAGATTACTTTGATTATTTAATGCACATTTAGTTCTCCCCTTGTTTGTATGTCAAAGCAACTGGTAGAGCAGCAAGCTACTAACAAATTAAAATTTCTTCACACAGTTATGTTGCCAGGAAGAATTATGAAAACCTAAAGAAAATATTAAGTAGCGTTTTTAAGCATTGTGAGTGTTTATGTATTGCTTGTGAATATTTGGTATAAAAGAACTGTGTCCAGATTAAGAAGATTTCTTTCAAAGAAAATTTTTAATTATTTGAAGAATTATATATATTTCTTTTCTAGTTGAACCTAGTCTGATTTTATTATTTTTTTTTAGCTCTGCAATTGTTATTGTCAGAAAATGAAAATATATCAATTTGAATTTTTTAAATCATGTTTGGTTAACTTCATCCTACTTGCTTTAATGCTTTGCATTACACCATGAATTAAATTGGCACATTGCATGCAAAATAGCAATTAATTATTCCATGTCACTTTCCTTAAAAACAACATTATTAAACATTTTCCTACCTCATGCTCCAGACTTTGTGTGCAGTTCACCATGATACTAGAAAGCATTATGTATGTATGACTACAAGCACATTTGAGGAACAGAAACTACATGTCCTCAAGTTTTTTTGAAAGTCTGTTTTTAATTTAAATACAGAAATAAGGTTTTTAGTTTTAAAGTGTAAATGCCATTATTTGCAATGCAAACTGAATCTCAGTGAACACTAAAGATGCTATCACTGATTTAATTATTTTTTACAATTGTTTATTTGACACTCATTGAAAGAAAAATAACAACATTTTTAGAAGTAAAAAAAATACCTGTGGTGTGCTAAATCTTTCTGTTGAAGGCACCTTTAAAGGCTACTGAGTGTTAAATTAGTTAATTAGTAACTAGAGAAAACACAAAGCAATGCATCACAAAATATTTACAGTCTTTATGAGAAACTGAAAAGTGCTAGCAGATGTACCATAAAGCAATTTCTTATAGTGCAGAATTCTCTGGATTCTGTGCAAAATGCTTTATTATTTTTTCCTGTAACCTTGGGGGACATCATGACATACTGTGCTGTTTCTAAAGAGAATGGGTTAACAGAGGATAGCTCTGGGGGCTTCTATCCGAATTACAACTTTTAGAAAACCTGTGAAATTTCATCAGCACTGAGTTGTGGGGATAGTGGGCCAGTGTAGCGCAGAACGGGGTTTCCCATGTTGCGATGAGAACGTGCTGTTGGCTCCTTTGCAGCCTGGCACCTGTTGTGAGTGCCTGCTGCTTTTCAGCAGGGCTGCTGCTTGGCCATCCCTTTCCAGCACGTGGGATTTTTCCGCCCCAGATGCAGACCTTGGCACTTCCATTGAACCTCATGAAGTGTCTTTGGCCAAGGTGCACACCGAGCAACATCTTTGTGATTGAAGCTCTGCCATTTGGTGAGCCTTCTCATTCTCCTAGCTTAGTGTCATCTGCAAGCTTGTTAGCATGTGGTCTATGTCCTTGCCCAGGTCACTGGTGAGATGCTCATTGACCATTGCTGGCTGCTAGCAGGACTGATCAATGCCTGTCAAGCCTGGGGATCTGAGCAGTCTTCAGCCCACCTTGCTCCATTCATCCAGGCAGTATTTCCTTTTAAAAGACATGAAAAATACTTACCAACTCAGTAGACTTAGTTATGCTAGGTTTCATATGTTATGAAAATTAGTGGAAATCATTTGAGATTTAAAACCTTTTAAACAGTTTAAGAAGTTCTAACTTTCACTACAAAGACATATCTTTTGCTTTTTCTCATGCTTTCTCAAAACAGTGATTTCTGTATAAAATATACAACCCTCATGCTTTAGTTTCATGATAGTGAACTGTACTTTCAATTAATATTTTAAAAGTATACCTTAATTTGTTCCCTGTTCTGGTACTGCAGATATGATAGGGTAATAATAGCTATTTTCATGAAATGTAGTATCTTACAAAGACTTAAATAGCTTCATTCTTATTTTAGATTTGTATTAACAAGATGGTAGATTTTTCAGCATATTAGAAATTGTTATCTCACTGGGAGATACAGTTTGAATATAAGTTGATTTTCGTACAATATCACTGTGATTAAAAAGTCATTTAGACACCCATTCTAATTTTAGGCAGCTGTAAGTTGCATGAAATAAACATTTTTGTATTTGGCTTTAAACTCCCACTATAATACTCTTTTCATCTTACAAATAAAGTTACTCCTTTTTTTTTTTTCTTATTTTGAACTCATATGTTGAGTATTGCAGCTATGTATACATGACATGGTTTTGAAAGATATTGCCCTTAATTCTGTACTGAACACTGTCAGAGCTTTATGGAAACAACTTACATAAACCTTAAGGCACTCTAGGAGCCAGTGCTGGTCCTGCCCTCATGGGTGGCTGGTGAGGAGTTTGCATCTTGGGCCATGCCCTCTGTTTCCCATGGAGGTGACATGGGATTTTCTCACCCTCGAACCAGGCAGAGTGGAACCTAGCACAATGTAGTCCTGCTTGTACAGTTTATCTCAAAAAATCTGAATTTTTAGAAATACCCTAAGAGGGAAAGAAGGTTCATTTGCACTTGCATAATAAACGAGGGCTGAATATGCCAATTCAATTGTGAATTTTGCAAAAATTGCTTTCACTAGCAAAGCTCTGTTTGTATAGGGAAGGTTTGTGTGGTCTCCTTGTTATATAGAATTTTGAGTATTGTCTGGTGCAGAGATAAACATTAGCTGTTTAACATGCTGTTGGCTGTATTCGTAATCTGAGGAATTTTCTCCTTTAGATGGCATTACTAATACTGGAGCTGCATAGTGAAAATAAAGGAGAGTTTTCAGATTAAATCCACCTGAAAGGAGAGGGCATTTGTATTCATATGTTAAAATCACAAGAGGGTAGAGTTGGAGAGTTAGGCCCAGCTGGAGGAAAAATATTAATATTGACAGAAGTGTGTAAGAAACACTGGAATGGCCTCAGGGGTCACCCTGTGATAGACACAGACCTGAGAGAAGGCTAGCAAAGTTTGCTATGTCATAACCACTTACCTTGGTAGCTACTGGGGCTGAAAATAACTGTCTTTTCTTCCTGTCTATCATTAAGTAACAGTCATCAAAATTGTGTAAAACTTGAATTTGCTCTTTAGTCTGTATGTTGATAAAAGTTGAGGTAGGCAGGGATATAATGTTATCTAAGGTTTTTGTTAATGTGCTCAGAATTGCAAAGGTATATTTAGTATAAAAAGTAGTATAATTTTCTACTTTAATATCCTTGGTTACTTTTAGTATAATTGTGGTATCACTCAGTAGTAGTTTAATGGGGAAAGGTCTTGGTTTTAGTGTTGTTTGGGTTTTTTTGTTTTTAAGAGAAGAATCTAGACTAAGTGTATTAATAAAGGTTTCATTATTCCTGGGGGCTATCTCCCTGAGCTCCATTGGAACAGTGAATGGCACCCATAAGAATGTTACAAATCTCAGCAAGCTCAGGGAAACATTTATTTACACCAATTTATTTTATTTTTGTATTATATATTGTAAAAAATCTGCTTACAAAAGCAAATACATTATTTGCTCTTTAAACCAGGGAATGTAAAACACCTTCATTCATTAGCTTTGGTGTAAGCTATGTCTTTCTTCCAATAAACTGAAAAGCCTCTTTATAAAAGGATTTTTATATGGTACCTTGCATGCTTAAAATGTGATAGCAGTGTACTTGTAGGTGTTTTATATACCCATCTCCTCCTCTGCAAGTCCCATAGTATTATAAACCCATCATATCATTATTTTTTTCTCTTCCTTACAATCTTTGACAGACCTCAGAAAAGAAAAGGGAGGGAGAGACTACAGTGGAGAACAGTGAAACTAGTTACAGCAGCCCTGTCAGTGGCACAGCTGTAGCAAAGTAGAAAGTTTTCTAATTTATGGATTAAAATGTCAGCAAAGCTGCTGAATCTGTTTCAGCAAGTAATCTTAATATCATTTTTCTTCCCACTGATCCATAACAGCATGAAAAAAAGAGAAGATTGGTGACATTTGCTCAGAATTCATTCTGAAGATGAAGGGAAGTTTTTATTCCTTTTATAAATAAAAATGGCTGTAGCCAGCATTTGGCTGAAAGTGTATTGGTAATATGGACAGAGTTATATATTTTATAAATAAGGAAACCATAATGTTGGAATATATAATCAGCAATGTGTAATATATTGTCCCTTGACCTATAAATAACTCATTGAAGGTATGATAAAGCTACTTATTCTTACTCCTGGAGTAATGATCCAGATGTTGTCTCCTAGGAAACACTAAAATGTATTTCCATGTTGCCTACTACTTTTAATGGTCTGCATTAATCAAAGAGGGGTATCTTATGCTAATGTGTAATGTTGTTGGCCCAGAACATTAGGGATGCAAAAAGGGAAGAGGTTAGGAGATTCCGTCAAAAAGTCAGAAGTGGGTAACTTGTCTTTACACCCTGAGCATCGAAATAATGTAAGTGCTATACAAAAGCAGCACATGCAGTGATAAATATTCAACCAGAACTACTATTCATCATTGATGTATTTGCTCCATGTGCCAGTTGGTTTAGCCACACATGCAACATCTTTTTCTGAAGTTGCATTAATATTTATGAGTGTGCTTGTGGCCCAGGGTTTGATTTGTCAGGACCACCAAAGAGAATCAGTGTTAGTGTCAGGACTGCAAACTCAAATTTCTTTTCTAGTAGTCTTGTGCTGAATGCTCTCTTTCTTCCTTTGTTAAATTCACCTGAACAAGGAATATTACAATAACATTAACAAAATTAATATGTTTAATTCTTAGTATTTTCCAGGCAAAGGAAAATTCAGAATAGCTTCTTTAACTTGAGTTGAAGAAACACAGATGAGATTTCCAAATGTCTTTGTATTTGCTTAATATTTTATAAAATACTTTGAGATAGATCACCAATAATAAAATTATACATAAATATATTGACCTTGCTTTGTCACCTATCTTGAAGTCAATATTGAAAATTATTGTTCCAATTTGAGGTTAGATATAAGATCTATTTAGTTTTTGAAATAAGTGTTACTGGTATTCTTCAGTGGCTGAAATATAACTAACTCAGGTCACAATAAATTTTATTTTCAGCTGAGTCTCAAACAAGAACCAACTATGAGCTGAGAAATAAATGCTGATAAGTGTATTTTGATATGCAGGCATAAATGCAAATACAGCAACTTCTATGTTAGTTAAGCCTTCCCTCTAATTAGCAAAAGCACAGTTCTTGTTCCTTTATAATTATTTCTAAACTAATTATTTTCAAGCATTCATTCTTCACTAAGAATTAATTATATGTGATGTTTGAGTTTTAAAAATTAAACGTTTGGAACTCCACAGACCTGAACAGTGGTGCTTCTGTCTTGCACTTAACTGCTCAGATATTAATAAATTTCCAGCTCTCAGAGTGGGGTGGACCTATACTGCTTACTCACTAAAATTTCATCCTTGGACCAAAAACAAATGTCAGTGGGCTTTTCTGGATGGGATTCTCCTTTGTATATCTATTTGTGTCTGTCTTATGTACTATAAAATGAGTAAGAAATCAAGCTGCTAGCATCTGATACCTGAAATCTTTTCCTTCACCAAAATGCATAGCAAACTTCTTGTTCTTTATCTGTTACTGTTAGATTGTCTGAAGTGGATATTTTATTTAGCACGTAAAAAGCCATCATAAAACTAAAATACTGTGGTATCCAGAGGGATTATTATTATAGTTCTATATTAGGTGTATTTTCTTTGTTGTAACCAGTAGTATGATGACTCTTTGGGTCTTTACCTACTTTTCTTCATATAATTAACAGTCTAGTGTATTATGATTTCTTAGTATCTTAATAGCAAAGAATTCTGTATTTTCTCTCATTTTTGCACTAAGTTAATATGAATTGGGAATATTGTCACACTTCTTTTGTGAGATTAGATCCCATATGCACATGTATGAGATGTAGTTAATTTCAGTATTTATACCTTGCTCATACTGAGAATGCCATTAGAACAGTAACGTTTAGATTATTTGTCAATTTTGCGTTGCCTTACTGAGCTGCTTTGCTTTTAACAGCCTTTAATTTCAGATGGGAATCAGCCCTGCATCAATTCTTTAGCACGCCAAAATGTCAAAACCTAAATAGCTAAAAAAGCATTCTTTGCTGATTGCCCATATCCCTGTGCTCGTTCTACCAAAAAAAACCCCCGAACCCAACCCAAGTCTATTGATTTCTTGTAAGCCTCTTTGTGTAGCACATTTGTAAAAGGAGGTCATCTGAGTCTTTCCACTGTGATTATGCTATTACATCAGCTGGAAAGGTATACAGAAACTTGCTTTGCAGTTTTCGAGATTAATTTTAAAGGCAAATAGTTGCTTTCTGGAACCTTAAGATATAGAGCTGGTGCTACGTTTGAGTACTGAGTAGACAGTGTCTGTTTTAGAGGGAAATAACAGACTGTAACTAGAAAGGATCTGTGTTCCTAGATGCACCAGACAAAATTTTTTCTGTTGTTTGAAAGCAATAGAAAACTGTTACTTAGGGAAAGAAAGGAAATAAGAAGCATCTATGTACCCAGCTACTCAAATGTTGCAGAAGGCGTTATTTTTGAGCAATGTAATATTAAACCTCACGTGCAGCACCCTTAATTTTATGCTCAGAAGTTCACTGTGGACTTCCATAATGAGATGATGAAGAAGAAAGGATACTGGAAAAAATAAGTCAGTACCATAATTTATAAATAACTCAATAGAAAATTGGTTTGCAAATATTTGTTTTGAAAACTGTATAAGCTGCTTAAAGTATTGCAATTTTTAAAAGTGCAAGTTTAGACCTTCACAGTACACTCAGTAATTTAACATTTTTTAAAATAACCTTGATTGATCTTGATTGCTTTACTGAAAATGCATTCATTTGTGCTTGACTATTACAAGTTTGGGCTATCTTTCAGGATTATTCTTCTTTGCGTCTTATTAATTCTGACTGTACTGGCTGTACAGTACAAATACTGGCTGTAATAGTGCCTGTAAAAACAATTGCTTACAGTTACTAAGCATTAACAGCTGAGGAATAACATAAGTAGGATATCATTTGTATATTCCAAATCTAGAGATTTCTATTTCACATGCAAGAGTTAATCAGCAATGCATATCTCAGGTTTTTTTCTGCTTCATCTGCTTGGACTCTGATCTTGCACAAGCATCAATACATAGCATAAACATTGCGAACAGTCTCATTGAATTAAATTTAAAACATGTAGATACTAAAGTTCAAATAAAAAGGCTCAACAGTGTCATTCCTAAGAAATTAAAACAATATACCTGGTTACACCAGGCTTTATAGTACTTGATTTTTAATTCCTACATGCTCAAACAAGTGAGCACCTACACTGATGTGGCTGAGCTGCTGTTGGTACTCCGTTGAACCCAGTGAGCTTCCAGGTGAGTGGATGATCTAGCTGCCCAAATCTATTTCATCTGTAGGCCTAACACACGGTCAAGCCTAGGTGTTCAACTAGTTACACTTTAGTTTTGAACATGTGCACTGTCTTGTGGAAGATAAATTTTGACTGCCAGTTAGAGCAATATATTTGACTTTGAGTCTCTTGCATTTTGAGACCTTATTCTGGGGCTTTATAGTATTGAAAATCCAGTTAACTTATGTCTCTACAAAGCTCAATTATGTATGACATTTGAAGAAAGAACAGAAGATTAAATCAATGACAATTTGTCATATTATGTCTCACTCTGGCAAGCTTAATTGTAAGAATATTTGCAATTCCCATCTCTGTTTCCCTGTACTTTCCCTAGGATGGTGCCAGCTCAGGGTGAGGGTTGCTGATACTGTATGTGAATCAAAACAGGAGACTAATCTTTCTGCTTTGCGAGGACGGGGGGTAGCTAAGAGCATGCTCCTAATTTGAGCCTAGAAAAGCATGAATGTGAGAAAGTGCCTCCCCTCTCTCCTAGGCTTTAGCACATAAACAGAATTGCTTTTTTTTTTTGCTATATCAAGTTCTCTGACTCCTTCAGAAATTGAACCTAGCCAGGAAGTAGCAGTAAAAAAAAACCAGTCTTAAGTTCCCACATAACACAGTTGCAACACTTGCTCTGTGTCTTTGCACTCGTGAGTTGGTTTTGAACATACTGTTGTAGTAATCCAGAATGCAGATGCGGCCTCACACTGACTACCTCTCGTGCAATAAAAACCAAGCACCTATAGCAGTTAATGTTGATTACAGTCGAGCATCTTTTGGCCACACGAATCGGGGAGGTGGTAGTGGGGGGAATAGTAAGCAAAAGAAACAAATTTAAATAAGACTGTTCAAGTGATGTATGTGGTACATAGAATACCCATAATACCAACTCCAACTGAGGGAGGTCCTACAGCTTCTGGTAGGAAATAAAGGTGAACTTGGCTATGCTATAGTTTGTGTTGTGCTCTAAAATGTAACAAGAGATGTCATCTGTTTCCTTCAGGCTAAGTTGGATTTACCAGGATATTGTGTCTGAAAAAAACCACACACAATTCTAGTTTTTGAGGAAACATGATGCTCTTTTACCTGTTGCAATGTAATTGGATAATGCATGTACAAATGATTTGTTTAGCCTGCCAATGAATGTTGCTAATGCCTTACCAAAAAAAAAAAAAAAAAGAAGCATATTTTTTGTATTTTTTTCCTCAGAGGCAAATACAAACAATGCTAGATTTGGGAAACTGTTTACTGAAAAGCATTTTCTAATAGATCTCTGAAGAAGTGCAATTGTATAATTATTACTGTTCAGTGCATACAGTACATTGTCTCCATCACTCTGTACACTGCTGCTATTAGTGCTTGTTCTAATAAATCTCAATGTACACTGTTTAAACTGCTGTCATCTGTGTTCTGATTTATTATCATAAGACCCACTTCTGAATATAGTTCTTGAATGAACTGTTTGTAACTAGTTAACTGAATTGACTATTAATCATAAAATTCTTAATATGTATTATACAGGTTGATTTTGTAGAGGTGAGCGATAGTGGCAGCCATAGCACTGAAACAGCGGCTTCTCACTAGCATCATCCTGTTCCTTTCTAAACTTTTTTCCACTGCAGGATTATTTTTATAAAACTTTTCCCATGTGATTCTCTGCACAGTTCCTTTAAATCTGGCAGAAGCTACCAACTGCAGTCTCAAAGAAGACAATTTTCTTTCTGGCAATTCCCAGTTTTATCTCCATACTACAGCTGGTAAGAGCCTTCTGCTTTTTTTTCACTTCAGCTTGCTCTTTATGATTAAAGGGAGCTTGCAGTATGTTTCTCAAGATTTGTGAGAGGGTGTAGGGAAAATGGTTCCTGATGTTCTCTAAGAGAATTGAAAAGAGGTGTGGAAATAAAAAAAAATTAGTAAATTATTTGACACCCACCCCTTCTGGCATCTTGAAAAAAATAACACCATGTGGGATTTTTCCAGTAGGTGTTCTTGACAGTCATTCAACCCTTAAATCAATTACATTTTACTTAAAATTAAAGTATAATAGAAAACAAGAAATTGGTTGGGAGGAGAAATTAAGTTTTTTGTTGTTTCTTGGCATTGTGAAAAGAACAAGTGTTCAAACAGTCTGGAATGCTGCCTGAGTGGAAGTAACAGCAAAGGAAGGGAAACCACTTCTTTAGTGAATGGCAATGTTTGCTTTTTTGTGTCAGAGTACACATCTGAATTTGTTCAAACCAATGCTCTGAGCCACATTGAACACTGGGAGCTTATTCCCTGTTAAACCATTCTATGAGTGAAATTCAGCTTTGGTTTCACATTTGTGGAGTCAAGATCCACATTTTGCCTCTGAATGCTTTGCAAAACAAATTAACACTTTTTGATGGCTGTTGTCAAAATTGCTGTGTATAAGTGAAATGTGAAAAGCTATATTTCATTACTTAATTGATTAAAAAACCCAACACAAGAAGTCTTTGGGAATAGAGTGCAGGAGGCCTGTGAGGCAGCAGTACCAGTCTGACATCTAATTTAGCATAAAATCTATTACTTAAGTGTGGAAGTAAATTTTATATTTAAATTTAATCTAACCAAGAGACAGATGATACTACTTCGTAACCACAAACATGTAGGCTTTGTGGTGTGGTGAAGTGAGACGGTGTGGGAAGCTATTGACAAGATTTCATCCTGACTCAGCTAAAGGAGTTGCCCACAGAAATCTGTTCCAAGTTGCATTGCTGGTACAAAAATCTGTTCTGATGTGATGATACACAGCATTTTTGCCTAGCCAATGTATCAAGCCACATGGTTCTCCAAGTCCCTATTAGCTTATTAAATATTTAAGTTGATCTAAATGTTAAAAACCACAAGTGTGCAATATTGACAGTTCCTGCACCTGACTATACAAAATTATTTTTTGATTAAGTAATCATTACTAAATCAGATTAAAAGAAACTAAGCTGAAATATCACTCAGAACTAATGAGGTACTGTGGGCTAGCTGAGGAGGTTCTCTATAGTTTATTTTGACTGAATGGTGAGTCTAATTTTACTGAAGGCTGGTAAATAAAATGTCTTATGATCAGATTGTGATTTTTATCTCCGAAAGCTATGTCTAAGATGTAATTATCAGGCAGAGTAGCTAAGAGACAGACTAGGTTGTATATCCCATATCTGTATCCCAAGCGTGTATTAATAATGGTAAATTTAAAAATAATTCAGAACAAGTTAATAAAGTAAGCATAAATGCATGTTACAGACATGACTCCGGTGTGAAGACATTTTTTACCTGTGATTAGATTACGTTAGATTATATTTGTAATCACATGGAAAAGTTCCAAAGTAAAATCAAATATGTGGTTGCTTTTCTGGTGGCTGTCTGGCTATATTTTCTTCAGCAAAAAAATGAAACTAATTACTAGCTCAAATTTCATGACTACACCAGGTTATTTGAGCATGGTTTTTGACAAATCAGTGGAGGAAAAGAAATAATTAAACATTTCTAACAGGTTATACTTCTTGAACTGCAAGTGGACTACAAGTTCTGGTAAGGACATGGGTTATATATTTTAACTAATAAAATTTAAGGTGTAGATTGTCTTTTAAGTTCCTCTTTAAGTAGGTTATTGTTGAGAACCTGGCATTACATTTAACAGTGAAAGAAATTGAGGTGTTATAGCACAAGGGCACATACATTCTTCAATTCCAGTTCAAAAGCTGATTTTCCTTAAGTGCTACTCAGCCAGCCTAGTACAACAATATTAGTCAGTCTGGTTTTTATGTTTGGTGACAAGAATTTTTTATGTCATCTGTCTGTCAAGATGTTTAGTATCTGGAAACTGCTCAAGTATCTTCTTATTTTATGCCTACACATGTGAAAAGAAATAAATTGGGGAATTAGATGAGGAAGTATTCTCATAGTATGAAAAGCAGCAGCCTGAATAAGCATAGAGGTGATTACAAAAGAGGATATTGAATTCTTGCATGCCCTACAAACACCTGCTTCATTTTGTCTGTTTATAAATACTCTGTATCCAAAGATCTGAGAGTACTTTATAATACTTTTTGCAGCATCTTGCTCAGGAAAGTGATGTATTACCACAGCCACATACAATAGGTTTCATAGACTAAGTTTAATTGCCCAGTATCACAGAACAGACAGTGGCAATGCCAAAAATAAATCCAGTTCAAGCCTGCTGTTCAGATTAAAACAAGGAGAAGAAGCAAGGAACAAGATATGTCTACTACTGAAGGAAGTATTGTATAGAGATAACTGTGCCAGTGCCCATCAGGCAGATTAGCATGGACAGTATGAATTATATCATAGCAGACAACTCCTTTGTTTTGTAATCTTTCTTCAGACATAGTGGCACAGCAGCTACAGTTCTGGTTCCTCATACAGTGAATGCGCAAGCTCGCAAAGCTGTTCTCTAACACAGACACACCCACCCACCAGATGCTGGAAAAAAGGATTTAGCCATTTGGGCAGCATCCTCCAAAAGAAAGGCAGCATTAAGCCTACGTTAGGTCACACTGGCTTGTTTGTTGCGTGATTTATCTTCTCAAACTAATAATGCTAGGTGATGAAAGTAGTTTCATTGTATGCAGTAATGTTTATGTAACAAATGACCACTTCATTTGGCTGAAAGATGTGCCCACTTCTCATAGGTAAGTTTAAATGCAAACATACTATCTCAGCAAATCTTGCCCTGAAGTAATACTTTTGCATTTCTTACTAGTAAATGCTTCACAGCTAACACATCCATCTGCCCATTAAAAATACTGCCAATAATATTAGCGGAATTACAAAGAAGCAAAAGCTGGGATATTTCATACGTTTTAACCAGCAATAGTAATTTAATATCATATTATTTAAGGGTGGACACGTGAAACACCGATTAAGTAGTCTGCACATCTGTGAACAGAGGTCTGTAACCTGGAAGCTAAGTCTGTGGAAAAGCATATAAAGCTATCACCAGAATGTATTCTCCTTAATCTCTTTTGTGTTTCCTTTCCATCATTAACATGGCTCTAGTGCGAAGGCAGTGAAGCACTACAAAGGAGCCAACTGTGCAACACATTCACTTTTCATCAAGTCAACAGATGTTGCTTGTACAAAGGTGAAAGGGGGATAATGTCAACTAAAAGCCATAGAGAGGCCAGTTGAACACATCTTGTGTCCTTTCACTGGTGTAACGCTTGCAGTACAGTGCAACTTTTAATACTTTGATTGACAGGTAAGTGTCACGCTCTAATACAGCACCTCCTGGCAGGAGATCTATCTTTTGTGTGTACTGTAGTATGGGCTATGAATATGTATCATCACAGTCTGTTTTGTGGCAGAGAATAGAAGGAGGTTCCAACAGTTTACTTGAGCTGTAAACCTGAAGACTATTCTATAGGAAACATACTGAGTGTGTATCTGTCTTCCAAATGGACTGTTAAAAGTGACCTTGAAAATAATTTAGAACAGCCCTAAGGGTATGTTGTAGATACCTGTATAGAAAAAGAACAGCTGTGTTTCCTGCACCTTTTTATTATTTTTTTTTCAAATCCATTCTAACTGGTGAAGAAACTGTTCACACACACAACTCCCATATAAATAAAACATAAAAGTCTAGTAAAATACATACCTCTAGAAGCTTCTTACTAAAATTTTCTTCTGAGACTACAGATAGTAATGGAATATTCAAAAGGATCTGGACCCACAAGAAGTAAAACATACTTTAAATATGCAGGACTTAAAACATTTTAGGCTTCTGATGAGTTGCCTCCTTGAATTTCTGAGTTCTCTAATTTTGATGTGATCTATTTATCATGCTGTCAACTGATTGGATAGACTGAGTTGGTTTTTCACTTGAAAGGGTTAAACCCAAATAATCAGTACCAAATTATGCTGGTAATTTGTTTAATACCTTCTTAGTGTAAAAAAGGTGCTGTCAGTTGCCAGACCACCTGACTTAAGTGCCTTTGAACTATATTACATTTACCTAAAGATCTTTGCAAAAGAACAAGTGCAAGAATTTAACACCTAAAACCCAGCAAAATAAAATGCTACTGAAAAAATTACTTGCTAAATTCCGTAACTTTCCAGCAGATGGCATGACTATTTCCCTATAAAGCAAGAATGTGTGCAATATAGCTTCTAGAAATATTTCTGTGCTGTAAGTTACTGAAAACCATCTTACCCAGAGACTGAGAGTTGTGCTAAACTGAATATTCAGGAAGTCTCCATCCCTTTTGTATTGCCTTTTTTTTTCTTGAGAAACAGAAGTTAGACCTGACTCCATCAAAGGATTTTATTCTTTTCTGCCTGTAAGCTTCTCTTTCAATAATTAATCCTTAGTTACTAAAACTCATTGGTCCTTTATTATTACAGTCACCATTATTATTTCAACAATAGCTGAGTAGAAAAATAACTACGGTAAAAGAGGTGTCCAAAAAGCAGGCTTTTGGCAGAAGCAAAGGCTACAGAAACACAATACGCAGAAGCACAATGAAAGGCAAAGTCTGTTTCACATAATGCCCTGAATATTAACCACAGTAACACTGCAGTCCAAAAATCAGCTCAGAGAACCTGTATGGTCTTATCATGTTGGCCGGACAGTCATAAATCATTCTGTTGTGTTTTAGAAGAATGGAGGTTTTTTATCTATTAATCCAGGTGAAGATGTATCAAAGAAACTGCAGAATACAGAGCTGAATAAGCTACCTTGAAACTGCTCCCCATATTGAGGGTTGTGATGTCCTTAGGCAAATTTACAGACACCTTCAGTCTGCTGGGGCTGGACAACTCAAACAGAAGCAGAAGAGAGGGTGATAGTCAGTAGCAGAGTTAAGCTATGGTTCTAGGGCCAGGAAAATAAATTTTAAAACTCCATATAATGCAGATGCTACTCTCTATTTTTATCTTTACATCACTCCCTATTTTTTCTTGCATAGAATTCTATCTTCCAACTATAGATGAACCTGCTCTGCAGATGAATCAGCAATGAGGCTTCTGCCAGTAAGAGTCTTGATTTATTTATTTGCAAGTGTTAGAGGGTTAGATTAGAGAGAGTTAGGTGATTAGAGAGATTAGGTGATTAGAGAGAGAAGGGGTAACACAAAGAAAATGTGTTGCTATGATTGAGAAAATGGGGAAACTGGAGGTATGGCTTTGTCTCTCACACCAGCAATGAGTTTGTATATGATTCAGGGGGGCTCCCTTAAGAAGAAAGATCATCACAGGTGGATACTAGGCAATCTGTGGGGGGGTTTTTTGGTCATATTTTTTCATTTGTATTTTAAAAGGCACCTGGGTCATGGTGAGGATTCAAGCCTGATCTCATTCCAGTAATGTATAAAGGTGGGCTAAGATCAGGCTGAAAAAGTCCTTTTTGTTTTTCTATGAAGGATCCTGTGCAGTGGAGGCCGATGGGATGCCTTGTCACTATCATGTGGCACTGTGCTAAGGGATATGGATGATTATGGCCCTGGCACTCCCCAGGGGTTGCCTTAAACCCAACCTGGATTTGAGCAAGGATTTTTATCTGCACGACTCGGCGAGATGAGACAAGATTTTTTTTATTCATGTGCTGACTCAGGCATAAAGTATGCACAGCATGTTTTTAATTTATTGGTTGTTCAAAATGAGAGAGCGCCAGAGCTGCAGAAATGCTGAAAGTTCTTAAGTATGCTTGTGTGCCAAGTAAAAAAGTGCCAGGTGTTGAGGAGTTGGGAAATATCTTAGGTTTCTTCACTTAGATGTGCAAAGTTAGTGAATGTTTACTGAATGTGGTGATGTTAATGTGGTTGCACTTCTGTTCTCTGACCTGTGGCATGAGGATGATACAAACAGCTGCAGCAGCCTTTATGGTGGGATTATAGGGTGTAAACAGGAATATTATGTAAACATATCAAATAAACTATTCATTATCAAATCAGTGCTAGGATCAGACTGAATATCAGATCTATGACCACATATTAAGCAAGAGAAATACAAATACATGTTGAATAAACAGAGCCAGCTGAGCTTCATAACCTGTAGAAAAAATAGTATCTTGTCAAACAGCTATAAGACATATACAGGATAAATCTAAATCAAGACTGAATGGGTAATTTTAATTTAAGAATTTCCTTAGCTTTTCCTTACCTTTAAAACCTTTTATGTTCTGTTAATGTGTTTTGATTGAATAAATATGCACAGGGTTTTACTGTTATTGCAATGTAACGTGAATTACAGTCAAACTGAATTGCAGCATTTCACGTGATTTCAGTTCAAAGTCTACATACAACCAGCTTTGATTTTTCAGCACCCTCTAGAGTAAGCAGAAAGCTCTGGCAGCCATTCCTTTCATCTTAGATAACTGCAGTATTATAGTCCTATTTTTGCCTTTTTATTAGACTTCTTGATATGCTAAAGATTTAAAAATATTTATGGAAGTATTGGAATGAACTAAATTGAAACATGTTAAATTATTTAATAAGTGCTCATATTATAAAAACAGTCCTTCGAATGCTTTCACATGAAAACCCTACATCAGAAAAAAAGCCGAGCAAACAAGTGTTTGTATCTGGCAACCAGGGATAATATTCAGTGTAGCTTTACAAGACTGTGGCTGATGTTTTACCTACTGTAACTGCAAAAAAAGTCTCTGGAAGATGTGCTACAAGATTGAGCAGTTGTATGCTCACCACTCATGCAAGAAAATCACGTCATAGTTTGCATGACAGGTTGGCTCCCACTGCCTCCCTCACAGATGCTCCACAGTGCTGTCTACTGGCTCTCTTCTCTTTACAATTTTATGTTTTATATTTTATATAATATAAACACACTGGTATTTTTGCTCTTGGATCCTTGAGCTACTCCTTAATCCTATATCAATAATCTCACTTCTATCTGCAATTTTACTTTTATTATTTTGCACAATTTTCACAATTTAGCAATTTTTTCAGTAATCTGAGCCAAGTACATGCAGCTGGCCTGTCTCAAAGCTAGCCCTTGGGTCACAGACAGCTGAGTCCATAGGAGGACAGTAACATATAATGAAAGACCACTGCTGCTTCCCCCTACCCCCAGCCATCTCTAGTCTTACACTTTGGCCCAGGTGTTTCCCAAGACCCCCACACCACTTGCTCCCCAGCTGAGCTCTCACAGGTTGGTTATACAACCGCTGTTGAAAGGCAACACCATCTCAGCAGACCTGCCAGCTTTCACAAAAGTGTAATTCAGGCGGTCTCCCAGAGTGCATCTCAGCCGCTTTGTTGGCTGTTGGTAAAACACTAGAATTCAGCTGCAGCAAGGACTGAATAACAGTAATACATCAATAACTCCTAATGGAAAGCTAAGGGTTGCAGAAGTTGCTGTCTTTTAAGATTGTAAATTTTGTTCTCAAATAGTGACATTAAACTGCCAAGGAAAGGGCAACCATTTCCCTATCAGTTTACACTGGTAATTCATTATTCATCATACAGAATTAGAGAGCTTAACTGAAGGTCTTTGAGAGAAGTCTCAAGCAGTACACTATAGAAGCTGAGTACCTAAGATGCTGTTGCTTCTTTCCAAGTAAAATATACCTTGGTCTAAAAAAACAGTTCGACAGCTTTTTTTTTTTTTAATAAGTTAATTTGTTTGAAAGAACATTGTAAAAAGAATTGAACATGGGCTTGACAACTGGAAGTTACACTTGATGCGGAGCTTTTTATTATTATCATTACTAATGTCGTAATATGTTTGCTGCTGCTACCAAAAACTTTGTCAAACAGGTTGGTGATGGAGGAAGACTAGTTCCAGTGCCCAGTCTGAGTGAAGCTGATAAATACCAGCCTCTGAGCCTTGTGATTAAGAAAAGAAAATGTTTACTTTCAAAAACATCTAAATTTGCTTCAACGCCTTTCACATTAAAAGACATTCTTCAAGGGGAGAAAGAAATTTCTGCAGGTAAGATTTCTATCTCTCTTCAAAGTGGAAGAATGCATGTTTTCTAGTAAATACAGAACAGCAGACAGTTTGAACTGTGCAGGTAGTATGATGGTTCTTTAGTACATGTGTAATAAAATTTGTCTTGCTTAGTCATGCAATAAATATTTAAGAAAAAAGTACAAGTCGAACTGGTAAAAGCAAAAAAGAAGAGAAAAAAAGGACTTTCTGGAAAAATTGTAAAAAACCCCAAACTGTCAATTATAGTAAAAAGCCTTGATATTTTCTGAACTAATATGAAACCAATTCAGTTAAGACTTGGGTTTTTTTTTTTCACAAATCACAACAGATTATAATAGATCTATTGATGTCTGTTGATTAATTGCTACTTAACATTTGGTTTTTGATATTCACCTTTCTCTGTAAACTCACTTTTAAATATATAAGAACGGCCTCAATTCTGGAGCTGTTCCATGCTCGTAATCTCTGATGTTGAACTGGGCTCTGCACAGGCAGAAGCATTTGACAATATCTATCTGACAGAAGTAATTGCATTTCCATAAGATTTTTTTCCACATTTGTAATCTTTTTGTGTACTTAAAGAGCTTAACTGTGTTGAAATTGCCTTTGCTTTGCTATAGCTTTGCTATGCAGTATCAGAAAGTTTAGAAGGGGATTCTATGAGAATTAAACGTGCAGAATTGGACTATACTGCCTACACTTGCCCATACCTTCCTTTGAAAATTCTGTGTAATAAGGTCCATTTTAACAAATGCATTGATCACATCATTAGTTGCACAACAGTTTCATTAATTAAAAGCTCTAGAAAGACAAACCAGTACGAGCACAAGAAGACAGAAATAACAGTTGACTGCACAAAGGGGTGATTCCAGGACGCAAGCATGATGAAAAAGATTGAAATCCCACTAATCCTGTTAATCTTACATTCCAGAGAAGTCAGCTGGCTTGTTCAAAATTAAAAGAATTGAAAAATCTCATTTCAAAGTCTGAGAAAAAGGTTGCAAAATCTCATTGAAATATCTCACAAAACCTTAATATATGTATCGTCTTTTCTGTAAAGGTTAGATGTCATGTGCAGAAGATACTGCCCTTTGATGTAAGCAAAAAACTCTGTAATCGAATTTCCTTTTTTATGTGACAAATACAAGCATTTACAATCTTCTTAACAATATGAAAAATACATGAACTTTTTTCGTTAAAAATAAAGACAAACAGGATTCATATTAGGTGACCTTATAATGTTACTTTCTCATAAAAGCTTTAAAGTGTTTAGAAAATAAAACGGAGTAAACCTCAGATTCTCAAATGTATTTGAATACCTTTGGATGCCTAATCCCTGTGTTCTACCTGTTCTGTTCTTTTTAATTTGGCAACCAATGTGTTCTAATATTTTTCTGTTAGTATAATCGAACAGTATTTAAGGTTATAAAGAAAGCATTATAAAAATGCTTTGGCACCTCCCCTTTTGTCATAAAATAAATCAATGCAAACTTTCAAGTAAATCAGAATTTATCTGTTGTTTTCTTCAAAATAAACTGTCATAGTCCCTGGAATCATCAGACACACATGGAAAGTGTGACAAGTCTTTCGAACTGTGACATTATCAGGTATAAGGCAAAGTTAAATGTTACTGGCACACTCATGTCTTGTTCAGATATTGAAAAATTAAGAAAAGTTTGTTGGTACTGCATCTAGACAAAATTCTGAAGTCACTAACATTATATTACACACAGTGGCTTTCACATTGTTCCTAGTTTTGGTGTTCTGTGTGGCCTCCACTAAGTCGTTTCATGTTTTAGAGCCTCTCTCGTTAAACCCAGAACACATTACATGTCTGTTTATACAAGGACCAACAGCGTACTTACAGGTAAAAGTACTTTAGGATAATAATGATAAGCACAGAACTGTAGAAATAGCCCTAACCACCATTTCATGCCCAGGCCATACCACATGCAGGAGCATGAGCACAACTCTGCCAGAGAGAGTCACAGAAATTCCTCAGACCCTTATGCGTTCTCTTTCCATTAGTCATCAGCAGTAACACCGATAAATATGTGCTCAGTGTAGCTCTGAATTTCACAACAAAATGGTTAATCACAGTAGGAACAGTACCATTTATTCTCTTCTTTATATTTATTCAAGTAAAAATTAAAATAAAGTATCCTGTTACAAATATGTAATGCTGTGTAAAAATACTGTTTTCAGACTTTCCAACACACAACATTTATCTTTTACTCAGGTGTCTCGTCCTACCAGTTGCTCAACTATGAAGACAAATCAGATGTTTCACTAAGTGGTAGAAGAGGAAATCAGATAATGAATGATGTTGGTTTTGATGTCGCTGGATCAGATTCTATTGCCTTTAAAGCTTCATTTGGCATAGTGACCAAACATGAGGTTGAAGTACCAACATTACTTAAAGAACTTACTACAAGGTTATATTATATATTTTGTTTTCTGGTTTCATAATTGTACTTCACACTGTTAGGCTGAAACTCTGAAATGGTTAGGTTTTGATTACTTTTAACCAATCAATAACAGTCACCATCTGATATTTTCCAAATTCCTTAGTTGTAGATTGAATTATAGGGAAAAAAAAATCCAGAGAGGAATAGTCCCAGACTATCCAAGGTCCTATCTATGTTATTCCACACTATTGAAATTTTAAAATTTACTTCAAATGACATTACCGAACTTCAAGATTCAGCCATATGTATTATTGTCAATGTGGGTACTTCAAGGTTTTATGAGGTTATAACACAGCTTTTTCTTTGAAAAGCAAAGTAGGTTTATCTACTGGAGTTTTTCATAACCTTCTGTGGCTCTTCTCTGAATGCAGTGTCCATTTTTACAACGCCCTTGTTGAGGTGTGGACACTGAAACTGAAATGCCCACACACAGGAACATGATGTAACTAATTATAGGAGTATTTTTTTAGTTTATATTTCAAAGATTACCCCTTGGCCACAATGTCAGCCCAGTGAATCCTAGTGTTTCGTTCCAGTAAATTATTCACTATGCATGATGTATAGATTGGTGTCTTCAAAGACATATTATTTCCTTGTAGTTATTTACCAAGCAGTGTGTGCCATTTTGTATCCATAACCTCTCTTGTTCTGTAACTACCTTTTCCCAGTTCATTTGCAACCTCCAAACATTACCATTAGTAACTGGGGGGTGGTGTGGGGAAGGAGGCCCTAGTCTCCTGATAAAAATATTCAAAGTTATAGCACTAAGAGCCAATGCCTATAGAAATTTTCATACAAACAATTTTGTTTCATGATCATTCTATGTTTGTAGTTGATACAGGTTTTTTTTCAGTCTTAGTTGACACATCAGTTATCTGGGTTTTACTCAATTGAGTATACACCAGTTTGCATAGGCATCATTTAGGTTTCTAACCAAAACATTCCATCATCATAAGCTTGATGGAAGCCCAAAGGTAGAGCATTACAGCTATTGTTCTTACTATCTATTTTCCATAAATTCTTGCTGACCGACATTAATTATGTAACTTTAAGAAAAAAAGTTATGTATTAGGGTGTGTTGACAGTTCCTTACTGTCACTAAAACGGTGTCAGATGGACAGACTTGGAATTTTCCAGGATTTCCCACATATCCTCTCTAACACTTGTATGTTACTGGCTTTATTTGAATTTTTTAGTGCTTCTGTTCCCAAACACTGAAAATCAATATTAAGTTTCCAGAGACCTCCTCAATCAGTTGTTTTGCTGGTGAGACTAGTTAGGTACTAATTCTATTAGCTGCTTTTTAAATTGCTAATAATTTCTAAATTTCCTTTCTGCCTCCCCCTTGATTTTAGAAAAATCAACTTTGATCATTGTCTAGTTCATCAATCAAGAAAAAGTAACATGGAAATTTTGTGCGTGGTCATGGAAAGTATTAGAACTACAAGGCAGTGCTCCTTAACCGTCCATACTGGAATGAGGGGAGAAACAATGAGGGTAAATATGTTTTACAGAGTTCTGTAACTTAAATGAACAAACACAAAAAAAAAATGTTATGGTTGGATTATTTGCGATTTTACTGATGTAAATTCAGAACAAATCTGAAGTAAGTCAGTATTATTGCACTGTTATAAACTGAATGGTTGTTATTATCTCTCTCTTCAGTGTGTTTGAGTAATTTAACCTTCAAATCTTCCCAGGTTTGCCCATTACCAGTGTTTATAAATAATTCACATAATTTTCAATGAGTGATGCAAGTTGTTGTTGCTACCTCCGTATTAAACTTTATTAAAATGCAAAGTTTAGTTGTGAAATTTGATCCTCAATTTCAAAGCTTCTTCCTGGCATTATAGTTCTCAATGCATATGGTTAAGATACTGTTTTGTTTATTTTTTATTTCCATTTTAACATTTTTTCTTTTGATACTTTTCTAAATTATAGTTTCACATTATTGAAGATCAGAATTGTAAAGGGCGGGACAAAGTAATTGTTTTCCCTGCACATACAACTATTGCTTTTAGTGTATTTGAACTTTATATTCATTTGGATGGTAATTTTGGTAAGTAAAGTACATTATTACTGCTATTATTATAATGGTCTGAGTTTTTAAAACAGTTTTCTTCCTTTTGATAAACAGAAGCCCTGATCCCATACAATGGTATGCCTTAATTTTATGCACATACCTCATCTGACTTTCTAAGGGAAACAATTATTGAAAAGATAAACAAGGCAGGTACCAGTAAATAGTGTCATGGGAACATAGCTTAGAAGTTAAGTATGATTCTGTAATTTTTTTAAAATCCCACAGTTGCGTGGAACAAAAAATCATTTCTTTATATTTCTATCCTGTAAGGAACAGGGTTATGAGACCATTTTTTCATAAAATAGGCAAGTAACAAGACCCAAGTTAAGATGAGAGAGTGTATAGAACTTCTAATGGAAGTTAACATTTTTTTCTGTTGGGGCTTTAATTTCAGTCTGACAAATCATTACCGTATATGGATAACTGAAGATATTCAGGAAGAAATACTCCCAATTACTGAAAACTATTTAAAAAAGTTTCCATAGCTCCTGTAAGTTTCTCCTTTTGGCGAAAGGATAGCACTTATGTATGTACATTACTTGCACTAATTGAAGTGTGGCCTATAACATTATCAATGTTATCAATATTGTTTGTAATAAACCAGAAAGTCAGTTTTAGGATTTGATCTGGTACTTGGTAATATCAAATGCAAAACTCCCCACTGACTAGAGTAATATTAAATAAAGTTTTAACTACCAGATTCACACGTTCTTAAATACAGGAACCTCTCTGAGAGTCACTCAGTTTCAGGAATTGCTTGACTCTCTTTAACATTGTGGCTTTCTGTAAATAGCAAGGTAAAAGACCTGGTTAGGGAAGTAGCCTCTGTCTCTGAAGATCTGTACAGCACTGTGTTTTGAGAGCTGCAAGTTGCGCCATTCCCTTTGGCATACACAATATAAAACTTCATGACAGGAACTCTGCTTTGTAAAGCACCTGTTTATTGAACTGTGAGGTACCTTTACCCTGCTGTAAAAACTTTAAATACACTCCAAACCAGGCATAATTACTGGATTAAAAGTAAAAGAGATAATGCAGTATGGTAGTTCTTTATATTCTCTTCCATAATGCTCAACATTAATTTCAATTTTGGAAGTGCTTTAATTATACTTTACCTCTATGCAATGGTAGGTACATGCACAATGTTTTTGCTAAAGTCATTATCAATGAAATAATCAACTAAGCCAATATTTGTATTTGCATAATTAAAGAGAATTCTCAATTGTTAAAGTTTAAAACATGTTGTGTTTTTTTTCCAGTTCCTTGTAATTGATTATCCTGGTATTTAACTTTAAAGGTTTTCTTTCAAGGTATGGATAGAAACTCAGGTGATACTTCTTTTTATTAGGAAAAAAAAAGTTCTAGTAGTTGATTCAGTGTTGAAAGAGATGACTACAGAACTCACAGCCTTGCTTATTATTTTTCATTTTTAGTTTCAGATGAGATCATAGAAATGTTTCTTCTTCAGAAGTGGGACTTCCATTTATATGACACTGACTGTCTCGGTCCCTTAACATGACCATAAATAATGTAACAAACAAAACAAACTCTGATGATGATGTATGTTGAAAGCCACCAACATTTTAAAATTGCCATTGTACCTGTGTCACTTGATTCTATGGGCTGTTACTGTGTGCAGCCTTGTATTGAAAAGTGGTACTAGCCATTAAAAACACTAGCAAAGCTGAATTTAATCACTGTTAGCTTTAAAGATTAGAAATTATTTTAGAAATCATGTTAAACTCTGTTGTGCAATTATTGCTTTTATATTTTGTTTTTCTAAAAACTTGGTTTTAATTTTTACAGAACTCTGTGTGACTCCAATTTCAAAAGGAGGATTTGAAAAAGAGAAATCTGGATCATCTTCACTGACCAAATTAAGGAGGTTAAAGACTAATCTGTTTCATCGAAGTATGACTTTTGATACATATATCCAAATGTCTTAGTTAATGCATGAAGAGTGTATTTTTGTTTCTTTAGTTTGTTTGCAAGATGAATGTTTAAAGAAAATTTTGATGGAAAATGTACCTCTTATTTTCTTGTATATTGGAATTATTGTAAAGTTATTAAAATTTATATTTGAGAATCTGACGCTTTCACAAATAACAAGTTTATGGTGTTGCTGTTCATTAAAAATCTAAAGATCTTAAAATAAAAATTTATGGCTGATAAACTCGTATGGAGTAATTATACATCTAACTTCAGTTAACCTAAAGCCTATTTCATATGCTTGCCATTTACAGCTAGTCTTATGCAAGACAAGTTACAATCTATAAATAATATCTAAACTAATCTAAACTAATCAGTCCCTGAAGGGAGGAGAAAAAGGTAGGTAGTTCCAAAAATGTAGGTAGTTCCTGGGGTGTTTGGATGCTCAGAAATCTGCTAAGAGGCCAACATAGAGTCCTCAGACTTTCCTAAACCTTTCAAGTATTGGTGAGTTTTTTTTAAGTACCAGGAAAAATAAGTGAGTTTACAATTTTTAGAAAATAGAACTAGAAATGCAAAAATAAAACTGGTTAAACAGGAAAGTACATAGCTGTGATTTGATTTAGCACCAATTTTTTGAAAGCTTGCCTCATGCTTATTTTTTTAGTTGCATTTTTAAAAGGTTTCTAATTATATAGTTCATATAAAAAAAAAAACACCTCATGTCTTTTGTGAAAAAATTTCATCACACAGAGCCTTTGATGGGAAGTAATCTATAATGTGGCATGTTTAGAATTGTTTAATGAATCAGTTATGTCTATAATTAGATTGATAGATTGTTTTGTAAACAGTTCATAATGTAATGACAAATCAATGATTTTTTTGTGTGTGTTTTTTTCAGATAAAAGAGTAGTGGATACCATTGCTAACTCTGATGCTTACTTGGAGGACCTTTTTACAGATTATTATGAAAAAGCTGCAAGCATGACTGATCTCTCTACAAGCTATCTCAGAGAAGGGTCTCATATCCGAATTAATTTACTTAATAACAACATCCCCAAAGGTCCCTGTGTCCTCTGTGGAATGGGAAGTTCTAAAAGGGAGACAGTCTACGGATGCCTAGAGTGTTCTTTTAATGGACAAAAATATGTACGACTGCATGCTGTGCCCTGTTTTGACCTCTGGCATAAGAGAGCAAAGTAACTGAGCCAGGTAAGTGCCTGTTGTCACAGACATGGGCATAACTGTGCCACAAAATTCTCGGAATTAGTAATTATGACTCAAATTGTTGGAATGCAAAATAGTGGAAGTGCGAAACATTTAATTACACTCATTATCTTCAAATTATTTGCTTCACAGTCAATGACCTTTTACTTGAAATCGCCCTCATGCATTCCCTGACATTGCTTTTCTTTTACTACCTTCTCCTTTCATGAATGAATGAAAAATGTACTTTTAAACTGTATTTTCATAATGTCAAAATACACGCTAGAACTTACTTTAAGTTGTTTACACAAACTTCTTGTTAAACCCCAAAATGTTGCCTTTATCTATGCTGGCATATGACGGTAAAATAAGTGTTAATAATTTATGTTCTCATAAATGTTTAATTGAAGTATCAGATTAAAAAACATGCTAAAACTTAGCTCAGTCTAATGTTTCATTTACAAAAGGGAACAACTAAAGCTAGGGATAGGCGTTTCATATTAGGATGCCATTACTACATGTCAACAGTTTGTGTTGATTACTAAAAAGTACAAGCTGGTCCACCTTCTGCATTTGAATTTTAGGTCACAGCTGCTCTTGAATTTAAGTGTTCAGAAAAAAACTTCTCAGCAGGAAATGTTTTGGAAACTTATGAAAATAACATAAGTACATCCTT
This sequence comes from Aegotheles bennettii, assembly GCA_013398125.1. Lineage (NCBI taxonomy): Eukaryota > Metazoa > Chordata > Aves > Caprimulgiformes > Aegothelidae > Aegotheles > Aegotheles bennettii. The sequence continues at coordinate 150,959 of VZRW01006589.1, forward strand.
CCAACAAGACTTCAGGGGTGGAGGTCTTTAACCGGTAGATCTCAACCACAGCAAATCAAGCCTGTGTTGTTGATAATATGAACACCAGAGGGCATTACAGAATTGTGTCCAATTCGACGACCGGGAGTGCTGTTGGTCACCATACTGTTGAAGCTCTTCCCATGCTACTTATATTTTTCTACCTTTTAGAATTGTTTTAAGGATAACCCAGGTATAGAAGTTTTTAAATTTGTGCTTCCACTTTCACTGTGTACATCTGATTATCACCTGTTGAGATGAATACAGTCATTGCTTTTCACATGAGTGAAATATGTTACCCAATTATGATGGCATCTGCATAAGCAGAACAATTAACTAGCCTGCAGTACTGTCCATTAACTAGTGCTACTTCTTTGCATTTCTCCAAAGGGAAGGAAACCAGAACAATGCCCAAATAATTACTTATGTTTATATAGAGAATCTCCTGTCACCTCCCACCTCATCCAAGTTAATGATAGATTTTTAACTTGGTGTTGCTGAATAAACTGGCTAACAACAATTTTACTAAGTCAAGTTAAAAAACCCACTTAAAATACAGCTTTTGCATGAACACCAAATTATTCATGTTAGTATTACACAAGAGAGGTTACTTTAAGTTGTTTTAAAAACATCTGTGTTTTTATCTTGACATTCCATAGACAGCATTCATTTATTTCAAGGCCTTTTTTAGTTAAATTTGCAGCAAATGGCAATTCCTCAAGAAGCTACCATAGGAGCCTGCAGAGGTTTAACCGAGGTACTTTCCTGGAATTCCATTTCTCCCTTTTATTTTACAGGGGATTGAGAAGTATTCATCAGATACGTCCTAACTGTCAACAGGTACTGGAACCATTTTTGTGTGCTTGATAGGACAGAAATAATTATTTTCAACAATATTTTACACAATGAAAAAGACTACTGAGCAATACTTTAGATTTAGGACATGATGAAGGAACCACTAACAATAGATCATTGTGTTTTCCAATTTTATTTCTTTCTTTTGAAAAATCTAACACATTTTATTAGTTGAATGTTAAAAATAAGATTTTTACAGTCACCTTAAGAGACATAAAATAGATGCCATTATAAAAAAAATAGAAAAAATTCTGTGACAAAGTATTATTATTTAAAATTCAACGTCTAGAAAAAAGCCAAAGATTTTTTAAAGACTTAGAGTTCATCATGCTGGTAGACATTGTACTCCTTTGCTGATATGAAACCATCTCCATCATGGTCATTCTTCTTAAATATATCATCTAAGATTTCATCATGCACCGAGGGATGACGTTTTTTGCCATCTCTTGCAAATTCTTCCTTCAAATACTGGCTTATCTATAAAAAAAGAGAAAAAGTCCAACCATTGTGGCTTTTATGCCAGTACTCAACATCTATCTTCACGGATGCTTGGGGTATATATGTAAGTTACTGTGACTCAAGTGCAGATATATCTAAACTTTGTTTCCCAGCAAGTCTGAGACATACTAAGGTATTAATCAAAGCAAATTTCAATATTGCACAGTGCAGTTTGTGTAAGCATACAGAAGCTTTGCATCATGAACTGCAGCAGAGGCAGCTCATGTACAGGAAACACTGCTGCAACAGTATCTATAGTTTTATAAATTATTTATTCCAAATCAGTTACATCATATTACCTCAAGTACGGAGAGTTTCTTGTCACTGTCTTTGTCTATTTGATTAAATGCTTCAACACTGCGAGGTCCCTTATTTACTGCATAAAGTTCAATCTCAAAGATCAATGTTGCATTGGGTGGAATCTTGCCCTGTGCTATGAATAAAAGAAAAAAAAAACCATTTGGGAAACCAGACACTATGGTCAGAGATCACACATATGATAAAATCACATGTAAAGCATCTTATTTTTTATTACAAAAGGCAATGTTAATATTCAGATTAAACTCTGAATTTAAATACTATACAGCTAGACAGAAAGATTGTTCAGATTGTGTTAGATAAATGATTTTTAGACAGATTTGCAAACAGTATACTTCCTTGAAACAAAATTATATCCCTCATATCGATTCAGGTACTTTTAAAAATTAAGAGAAGGGTTTATGTTAACACAAAAACCAAGTGTTTCTAAAGTTCTCACTCTTTCACATACTGTCATATGATGGGGCTTATTGAGAGACTGATTCTAAGACACACACTTTTATTAAATATCTGCAATCTGATTTAAAAGGATTGTAGTAATGGACCAGTGCTCACATATCAGGAGTATCAGAAATATCATGTTTTTCCAGCTTACTATGAATTATACCTATGGTTAAAGTATTTTATATAAAATAGTATTTAAAATTTACGTCTCGTTAGAAAGAAGCAACAGACATCTGATTCACAAAAAAAAAAAATAAAATACTGGAATATTTTGTCTGGTCCCTGAAGAAGTAAAAAAAAATGTTAGACTTCATTATTTCCTGATATCTGATGTAGAAACACCACTGCCTATTAACACGGGTCACTGTGTCAAGCATCTGGCAGAAAAAAAGGAAACTGAAGAGAGACAGTAACAAACTAATGAGCTCTAAAAGTAAAGCCAAAAAAGCATCAAGAAATCATGCAGTGTAAAATTAAAATGTAGACATGCAAGTTGGTTCTATTCATAGCCGAAGCCAGTGAGCATGACATTGTAACCTCAGAATTTTGACAGGATTTTGAGCTTGTACCCATCCTTCATAAACTGGAAAAAAACTAAAGAATCTACTTGTTTATAAACAGAAGGGAAGCCAAACTATTACTCATACTACTCAACTAAAATATCAATAGTAAAAATTACAGGTTTCAGAGTTCAAAAGAATTTAATCTTACAAGCTTTAAAAATGTAGAAGTTTTAAATATATCTGAATATTAACCATGGTTTATATACTACTTATGAAAGAAATATAAAACATAAGAATTCAGTGCCAGTATATACATACCAACAAAGGAAAGATATGGAAAGATTTAGAAAGCTGCATGCATCTTTTCTAATTCAAGATTAGGCAGGCATCTTCCCCAACATGCAGGAATACGCTGAGCTTGAGGACAGGTATGCTGTAGGAAAACAATACTTTCTTTACGTGCTACCTAGAACAGTTAACACTAGTATTAAAGAACATACTTTCATTTGTGTCAGTGTTTTTCCTTGTTGTTATGAGACTTATTTATCAAACATTATGCTCAAGGGGAAAATTTATTCCTAGTAAACTTCAACAGCTACAGTGGAATTGTATGAAGACAAAACTGGTGCATAGAATGCTGACATAATATTACTACCAAACAGTTATTATAGAGCAGGAGCTACCTTTCCACAGAAACTACCACACCCTGGTCAGAGTTGAATTTAAGTTATCTACAATTAAGAGTGTTGAAACACTGCATAAAACTCTGACTGCAACTTTTTTTTTATTAAAGTAGACTACACGCTTAAGCATCATAAATTCAAATCAGATTTCATGCATTGTACTGTTGCAATTATTATGTAATGTGATGATATTGTCCATCCAGAATGTAAGTAGTATTTTAAACAAATTATTTCTACTTAGATTAACTCTGTGGCATGCACTGGATTACATTGCATTTTGCTCAGAAGATGCAGAATGTCATTAAAAGGCTAAGCAGGTAGGAGTCAGATAATGGGCACCAAACATGAACAGAATATAATACATTATGACAAAAAATGCTGATATGAACCATGGAGATCTTCCTTTTGCTGTAAATTTTTCGTATTATGGCAATACTTTCAAAAAACACATTGAGTACCACGTACTGAATGCTAATGGAAACTGCAAGGTGTGAGTGTGGGTCTATGATGAGGATGACTTAAACTGCATAGGAATGAGCAGGATTAGGCTGCACAGCTGCAGTCATCACCCTCAGTACCTCTAAAAATAACAGAGCACCAATTTGTACAGTCATTTGCAATACCATATGTTTGAGAGGGTAAAACAGAGGAAAGACAAAGTTTAGTATTAAAACTTCTTTTTTACCATATCCTTGCTGTCCGTATGCTAATGATGGAGGAATGATCACTTTTCGTTTTTCTCCAGGACACATATTCATCATAGCAATGTCTAACCCTTTTATGACTTGTCCAACACCCAGAACGAACCATTTTGGATGACCTTCATTTTGCGTCCGACTATTAAAAAGAATTGTGAGTGGATAACAGTGAATTTATTATTTTATTATATATAAAAATAGCTTTACATTAGCAGTCAGTAAAAACATACATTAGATTATTAGAACACAAGAACGTTTAGAGTGCAAGAACATAAACCATTAGCACTGATTTACTGCTAAATTTATGATTAATTTAAAGGTCAAATCTTGAGATGTGTAAGGGGCAACCTCCATTTGAAATCAAAAAATCAAGTAGAAAACCTAACTTATTACAAAACCATCCAGTCTTCCTGATGATATGCACTGCATGCCAGAAACAAGATGCCACTACAGGAAGTCTGCAAGAGGAGTGCTGGGAGCAATTCACTGCTAGGAAGCGAAAATGTCTGCAGCTGCTCATGTCACTGGCAATCTCGGCTACAGTACTGTGTGCTCACCCACCACTCTGGTCACTTTAGATATTCAGTGCCTGAGCCAGCTTCTGGTCATATGAGGTATCCCCCAGCACGGGAGCTGCACTGAACAGTGACTGAGTAGCATGTAGCTCAGAAGCCAGAGGGCAACACTGTATGTGCCAAAATCAGTCACTTCAACAGGCAAAAACCCCACAAGTAAAATGGTAATGTTAAATGTGGTATTATCCTATATTATTTTTTCTTAAGTGGGAGGAACAAATCAAGATTTTGTAATAAACTAAGGCTACTATCTGATCTGTCCAAATATGGGTGAGGAATGAGCCAGGTACCTGAAGGAATGAAAAGACTCTCCTCCATAGTTTTGCACAGGTGAGTCCTGCCCCACTGGTAGGATGCACCACCATTAAAAGCAAGGCACTAAAGCTTTTGCACAACAGCTTCTGTGCAATGCAAGGTGAACCAAGCTGAAACAGCCTGAAGATAAATGGATGGGACAAAGTGAAAAAGCCAAAGCCTAAATTCTCACATTCTGGGGCAAAGAGGAAGGCAGCACAAACCGAGGAGGGATGCAGCAACAGGGAAGGGGCATAAAGACTGCAAACCAGAGGCGTAATGTGGCTGCCCGGCGTAGTGCCAGCGATGTGTGCATGCTGTACTCAAGTTTCTGCCTAAAATAGTCACTGTGTGTCCCTGCCGGGAGTGCCTCCTCCACACCCGAGTTTTTCTGCACAGGTTACAGCACAGAACAGGGCAGGTTGGTTTGTTTCACCCTGCCAGAGGGGTTCTCCAGGTGAGGTGTGGGCTACAGGCTCTCAGCCACCCTCTCAGTCGGTCCACTTCGGTTTCCATCTTCCCTCAGCGCTGGTCCTTCTTGACCCTGGGTAAATCCCACATCCTTCAACAACGGCTGGGACGGGGGAAATCACTGACGGGGCTGGGGTGGCCCCCCGAGCTGTGCCCACGCTGGGGGAGCCGCGGGTCCCGCTTACCCGGCCGAGCGCACGGCGGGACCCGGTGCTGCCGCCGCCGGGCGGGCGGTGCCACGTACGCGGCCGGGCCCGG